>JAQQZT010000020.1:11097603-11110640 GCA_030068275.1 Clarias platycephalus | reverse complement strand
TTAAAACTTAACTAGAATAAAAATAGAAATAAAAATAGAAGTATGCTGTACATAAAATAGAAATAAAAATAGAAATAGAAATATACTGTACAATATATACAATTCCTGTACTTAGGAATATTTGATCTATGAGTAGCACAAACAATTATTTACAGTTACTTTGAATTTCAATATTCAGGCTATAATTGCTATAATGTGTGTGAGAAGTTCTATGGTTTGGATTGGATTTCTTCTGACCTTTATGTGACTTTTAAGCAAAACTGTTTTCTGCTCACATCTCTGATTACAAGATTCTATAGAATTTAGTTCTATTTTAGTTGAAAATGCAAATAAGTGAAGAGTCAGATACCAAAGATCTGAGGTATTTATTCTGTTGCAGAGCTGACCCCAGTCAACTCTGACTGATAACCCCTACCCTTGCAAGCCCCCATAAAAAAGTTCTGGACTGTGTCTTACAAGAAACAAGCTTTAACCCAGTCCTGAATGGTGTTTAACCTACAGTACTACAACATTTACGGTGTCCAAAGGAGACATGACTTAATGAGGTTACTTCAGGGTCCCCATTTTGAAACCAAGCTTTGGTTATGGTTTTTTTGTGTGTGCCTGTGGGGATTCCTTAGTTTCATCACGCATTTTAGCTCATGTAAAATTCCCCTGCAATGTCCTGGCACCCCATTCAGGATGTATTCCTACATCACACACAGTTTTCTCAGTGGATCAAATAAAGCCTTGATCATCTGCCACAAAGGTTAAACAAAAACAAGATTTTTACTCTCATTATCAAATCCAGATTCTATGACTATGCAAATTGCACAAAAATGCAAATGCACATTATGTGACTTTCAAAGGATTCAGGATTGCTCATCCTTTTACACTACACATATTTTAGGTTATCTATACAAACCCTTGTTTTTTATTTTATTTTATTTTTTTAAGAAATTCAGCAAAAAACTGTGCACTGACAATTTCACTGGCAACTTAAGTTTAAACCCCCCTCATTAATCTTATTATAGGGACATCTCAACAAAGATAAGCCAAGAATACTTTTTTTTCAGACTAGCTAAAGGACATTAGTCACTTTGTCAGCTTACTGTGCTTAGGAGAACTTTGGTTACCAGTTAAAAGTACAGCGATACATATCCATGTGTATGAAATACTCAGAGCAGTTTGCAACTGGAATGGTATGAGGGTGGGTCACCATCTAAAACAGAACAAATTACAAATCTTGGACGAAAGTCCTTGGGGGCTTTTTAAAATCCTGCTTTCCCTTTTAAAGCTGGAGGAATGTAATCTGAGAAGCAAAGAATGAGAGAGGAGGATAGAAGAAATATACAATCAACAGAGTTTACCAATAGAATCTGCAATTATGGCTGGGTGTTGTTTCAGCTTGTGGCGATTAAAAGAAATAGTTTGCCATATTAGTTCAAACTTAAATGTTCTTCTAACCAGATATATTATTTTACAGTAGTACTGAACTCCATCTTTATTTATGTATCAATATGAGTTATAATATATAAGTTAAACAAAGTACAGAAACAGGATGTATTCAGAGATGAACAAGAACCTGAGGACATCATGCACACAAACTAACTAAAACTGGACAGTTTCAAATTAGGGGGAAAAAAATCACCTGGAATCCAATCTTCAAATGGTCTTCTGCTGTTGAAATCCATCCACCGCAGAGTATACGCACGTACATACATGCATGCATTTATATGCATATTCTCAAATTTTCTTCCTCTACTTCATTGCAACTGGCAACTAGACTATTATTTTAATAAATAATTAACTTTAGAAAATTTTTTCGTAAAATGTTACACTGCGTGAAGTAAAATTATTGCTTCATCCTTGACTTGACACAACATGTTTTTGCCTATGCTACATATGTAAAATAATTGAATAAAATCTGACTTGATGTTGATCCAATAAAATGCAGAAGTTTTAACAACAAGCAAAATGGAACAACAACATTATTAAGACATTAGAAATTGATAAGAGGTTTTGAATCAAAATGTCTAAAAAGAATGACACTTTGGCAGAAAATTAATTTTATAATCAGTGCTTTTACCTCATCATAATTTATTTGTGACACTCTTGTTTTTGGCCATAGTCAAAATAGTGTAAGGTGTAGTTCCATAAAAATTTAAGATGGTGAAATACAGTTTTTGACATAGTCCTCATACTATCAAGTAGTTCATAGTCCTTTCTGACAGTACTTTATGCATTATGACCTTTTAACGGTATATAAATATCATCTTGACTTTAACGTCCCACGGTCCACCCTTCCTTTAGCAGTGAAACCCTGGCTACAACCTTCTTATCAGTGGATCTGTGTTGAAACTGAAATGATTGTGACCAGAAAGAAATGGAAAAAAAACATCCTGGCAAGAGGAGAATGGGGAGTGGGTTATTGTGTACAGGAAGAAAAAGATTAGTGAGAAGCATATCAGTTTTAAACTGAGAGGAGGAATGTGAGACGTTGCTTCTCACGCAAAGTGTATGAACGTGAATATGTCAGTGCATATAAATGCCATTAAAACATCATAACTACATAGAGAGAGAAATTTCATAAATGTAGAAACTGATGGTGTGCGATTTCTCTTCCGCTTAATTAAACCCATGTGTATAAACAAAATCTTTAAAATATCACGATTATTTCATGGCCAATTTTCCATCAGGCTGTCTCAAATTATAAAACACATGTTTCTAACTTAGACGTAGAAGGGAGTAAACTGAATTTTCAACATTAAATAGTTAGACATAAATATCTCAGATTATATGTGTGTGTTGGACCAACACATGGTATTCCTGAGTGAAGATAATGGACAATCCGTTTTGACATGTCATAAAACAGATTTATAGGCATGTAGCTGATGGAGAGGAATTCGCACAACCTGTTACTGACCTTCATCCTTGGAAATGTCTGCATCACATTCCAGTAATGTCAGATGAAGAGACGCAAGAGGAGAGAAGATAAAATACTACCAGGATTGTATGACTGTGGCATAATGCAACCTCTTAAATGTCTTAAGGTTTACATGATGTTTGACATATTTTGTCAAGCGCCAATAAGATATAAGGAAAAGAATCCATCTACACAGTTATGCACTCACACATCATAGGCCACACTTACTGTTTATCTTCTGCTTTCTATTTTTGTCCAACAGGAAGTTGTGTTGCCCCAATGGCCTTGATGTCTAAACATTATAAAGCCAGGCAGAGGAATGCATTCAGAGCTCCAATCAAAACTGCGTGGTTGATGGATAGAATGATAAATGGCACCACAGATTGAAATCTGATAATTTCAACGAAAAAAGAAGCAATCCATCTGTAATGAGCTGAAAATACTGGCCAAAGGAGCCATAACTGATACAGTAGTTAATTGCAGTCAGGTGTGGCTCCGGATTGGTTGAAACAAAATCCTGCATCCACGATAGCCGTTTTTTTGTTCCCCTGACCTTTGAATGAATGTAGGCAGTGTGTGTACTTTTACTGAAAGTCATATATCTATTGTAACCGACAGAAATTGTCTTATATTTTAGGTATAATTTTTTAAGGCAGCATGGGGGCTTAGTGGTTAGCACTATCACCTTGCACCTCCAGGGTCCGAGTTCCCAATTCTGTATGCATGGAGTTTGTATGTTCTCCCTGTACAGTCCAACGGCATGCAGATCAGTCTACTTGTCGTTCCTAAATTGCCTGTAGTGTTTGCATGTGAATGCTAACCAGAGTTCGTACCATGGTCATAAAAATGGGAATAAATACAGTGGTCACCACTGGAGTCCATGGTTCCTTGCTGGACTACAGTGGTTTCTAGATGGATGGATGGATAATTTTTTTGAATACAGTACTTTGATATACTAGCATGGACTCTGACACTGTTTAACTGCAGTTAGGCTAATAATAAGGATATAAAGTTTAAAGAGTGAGAAATGTAATGTGGATCTTTGGTCCTTTTTCTCTATAAAAGTCCAGGTGGAATACTGGACTGCCTATTCGTTGTTCACTTCAATTATAAGGTCAGGAAGAGGTTCATATCTTGGCACGCTATAAACAATTGTTGTGTCATTATTTGGCTGTGTGCATGCTTGATTACTGATTAGATAAATACAGCAATTCCTAATTGTGATCTAGAATGTGATCCTAACTGGGAAATGAATTGAGCTTAATGTTATTCTATGTAAGTTGATACAGTTGGCATCTAAAAAATAAAGAAAAAGTTCGATTGATATGCATTATGTGTAAATAAAACTCTGTTTGTGTAAATAAAATTATTTTTATTCAATTCACTTTGATTCAAGTCGAAGTGATGCAACCAATCTCATTTCTGTGACTGCAGTATTTAAGCTTAGCATTAAGATATTGCTTGCTATCTTAATCATTTAGCTATAATCTGCATATTTTTATTATGGCATATTAAAGGTGCTCTTTATAAATGTATTTTTAATGCTTTGGCTAGAAATTGGTTAACTCTCCGAATCTGTAAATATCTGCAGTTTGAGTTGAAATGGAATGTTTGAAAGGAAGACAAGGGCAAATATAGATAAAAATTGCCAATAGTATTAAATACAGTAAAACTATAAAGTAAAACAATCATTACTAATCCTTGATCTATGCAGTAAAAGAGATATTTTACTCAGAGCACAACAACATACAGGAGAAAAAAACAGAACAGGACATCAGAACGCTTCATGAACAGTGTTGCTGACCACAATAAGCTTAGAATACAAAGCAAAGACTGGCACAGACAGGTTTATCAAACATAGAACAGAACATTGTAATTTGTAATCATGCACATCCGGCAGGCAGGACGAGCCCATCTTTCACTTATCTGTCTGTGAAAAGAAACAAGCGACAGTCTGATGATTGTTTCTATTTCCAAAGATAACCATTTTGTTCTGAGGGATTCACAATTTTGCCTGATTGTATCAGATCCAGAAATTACATGTAGCCTCTAAATTTATCCATGGGTTAATAAAACTAATGC
This sequence comes from Clarias platycephalus, assembly GCA_030068275.1. NCBI lineage: Eukaryota > Metazoa > Chordata > Actinopteri > Siluriformes > Clariidae > Clarias > Clarias platycephalus. The sequence goes on along the minus strand of JAQQZT010000020.1, from coordinate 11,105,653 downwards.
AGGCAATGAGTAATAATGAATTAAATAATTAATAAAATCGACAGATAACTTGTTGTCAACTTGGGAAAGGACGCATCTGTCTCTTGGGAACTGTATACACAATCACTCATGAACACCACTTGCACATCACAGGAACTCAGCTGGAAGTTATTGTCACATCCCCTGTACAGTCCTCGCTCCAAGTCATTTACCCCTTTTTTGTCCATTAAAGGAGTTCCTGGGAGGTCAGTGTTTCAGATGTGAGGGAAGCAGTTTGATCATGGCTCTGGCATACTGAGAAAGATTTCTATCTTGGTGGTAGAAACTAGTGCACTAGTGAAATGCTGGGATAAGTGAATGGGATATGCAGGGGATTATATGGAGAAATAAAGGTAGTTTTTACTCTCATAACTGTTCTGTTATTCTGCATTGTCAAAAGTCTCAGTTTGACTTGAACTGTTGTATTAAAGTGTTTTACACTTGCAATTATTTATTTATTTATTTATGTTTTAATACATCTGTCATTTTGTTCTATTTTTCATTAAATTTTACATTATCCAGTATGTCTGTCAGGAAACAAAAACATCACTTAATAAATAATAGAAATTCACACTATTATTATTATTTTTTATGGCAAAATAATAGATAAAAGATATTACTGGATAATAAATAATACCAGAAGTCAAAGTATACTCATAATTTCTACTTTTATGGAGGTCTTCTAAAAACACCTAACATCTAAGTGAGGTGGTCTGCATATGTTTGTTGTTAGTTGTAGAATAAAAAAAAAGTTATGCATCTTAACATACTTCACAGTTTTTTTTAATTATATAAAACTAACTAGAAAATGACATTCCACTCAGTTATTTGGACTTTAGTATGCGAAAGTATGTGAAAGTTAAGCCGTGGAATGGAATGATACTTTAGATTAGATTGTAGATTTGGTATTTCTGATAAGTTATGTAGCAGTTGCCAGCTTTTTGCATTGAGTTAGTTATTATTGTAGTGGTATAGATAATGGTAGGCTGATAGATGCATGCTTTCAGAATAATAATGCTTGCTTTGTGAAATTAAATGAAATAATGTCTATTAATATTAGATTATGCATCCATAGACAATGTTAATATTTTTAATTAGCAAATTAACACATTATCAAAATATGATGCTACAGTAGGCAGTAACAATGAATAAAAAAAAAATTAGTGCTGAATTGACACAAACATCAAGTTTATGCAATTGTGGCAAAACTTTAGTCCATGTTTGCCCTCTAGTGGACCTATCACTTACATGAAGTCATACTCACTCATTTTCTATACCCCTTATCCTGTACAGAGAAGTGTTAAGTGTGAAGCCTATTCCACAGGACTAGGGGCACAGGGTGGGATACAGCCTGGATGGGCTGCCAGTTAAATGCAGCACACAAGCACACACACACTCACACACACTTACATACTATGGGCAATTTGGAAATGCCAGTTAGCCTACCTTGCATGTCTTTGGACTGTGGGAGAAAACCAGAGTACCCAGAGGAAACCCACCAAGCACAGGGAGAACATGCAAACTCCACACACACAGACCAGAATGCAACCTTTGACCCTGGAGGTGCGAGGCCACATTGCTAACCACTACACCACTGTGCTGTCTTTAGATTTTTCTGTGATTTGTATTTTATAGGTGTAGAATAGGAGAAATATTTTTTTTTATTAGAATCTAAAATATTAGCAGTCTAATATACAAAGATACAAATATACAAATAATACATATTTATACAGATTACATCTCAGTCTCTGCACTCTTACTCTATTCTCTCTCTCTCTCTGTATCATATTAAACCCTATGGATTAATTGAATGTTACTCAAGTTCAAATGCATGTGAAGGCAGGTTAGCGAATACTTTTGGCCATATAGTGTGAATATACAGGATATATAGTTGTCTGGATAGTCTGGAGTTGTCTGGATGTGATTCTCCTGAGTCATGTCTGACCAAATAAGCAATCAGTTTCCCTGCACAGGGGAAAAATGACACAAAAAATGACACCCAGGCTGAGTCTCCCACTCACTAACTTTCAATAATTTCCGTTTAGTTTTATTACTAAAGGTGGCTAATGTAAACAATTAAGTGTACAAATGTTACAGGAGTGGTTACTAATCTGTAACAAGTTTGGCTATTTTTTATTTTGTCTAGAAAAATGAGTGAAGTGACATTGGAAAGAAATGATTTGTTGTAGTTTCGATGTTTTAAAGGGAATGAAAAAAGAGCAGGTACATGTAGGTGATGTGCATCCAAAAAAAAAGCAACAAAGGCAGACAGACATGCACAATCACCCACCCACACACCATGTGGTTTTATGCAAATTATTATTTTTTTCCTATTATGGTTAGAATTAAGCTTGTTTACAGAAGTGCAGTTAAATTTTGTACATAAAAAGTCCTACACCAGTCATATGCATAATATTGTGCCTGTTAAAATACTGTGGTTTCTTTGTTCTAATATATCAAAAGAGATATCATAAATTAATTCTACAAGTGTATTCTGGTCTTCTGAAGATCATCTTCATGGTGTTATTATGCAGTGAGCTGCTTCTTCCTGTCCCAATACTCAACAGGAAATGACAGGTCACTCATTATCTCCTTTTCCACTTACACAATCACCTTATGTGTGGTGCTATCATTCAGCCTGAGTTTTGCAGTTAAAGATTAGCCTAAGATCTGTGCAGTTTCAGTTTTATGCAGGACTATGAAAAATGAAAGGATCTTTGTCATGAAGTTTGTTAGAGTTTGGTAGGTAAATCAAGACAGTCTGTAGATTATTTGACTGTGCAGCATGTTCTTGGCATAGTTCTTTCTAAGTGATTCGTTGGTATATGCTAACTGTATGTAACTAATGCAGTTGACCTAATGTTTTAAGGCATGGAACGTCACAAGGTCGAGCAACCCAGAACTGTGAAGAATTTCAGTCCGGGAAGTTCGGCATGTTCTAGCGAAAGGTTTAAGAATGTGGGAAAGTATCCTTATTCATAGTATTGCATATCAAAATGAAAGTTACGACATGGACTGACATGTTAGATGCAAAGAAGTGAATTAGATGCAAGTGCAATTAGAGAGACTATCTTCAATAAACTAATAAAAAACTATATGTAAAAATCAGTATTTTAAAAGATAATGAGCAAACAGCATGAATAGGACTCGGCAAGATTCAAAGTCTGGAAAATGTACACAAAATATTTCAGTGGTTGGGTGAATTTGAGCATGTGAACTGGGAGTTCATAGCAGTGATGTTTCTAGGCCGTGCTGTACTCTAGGAAATTATGTATACCCTGCCCTCCCATGACCTCTCCTACCCATTGGCCTGCCACTGGGCTCTGGAATCTGTAGTAACCCAGCCCAGCAGCCAGTACTTGCCACTAGCCCTCCCAGCTGATGGGGTACTACAGCTTTCTCTGTCTGGATCCAGGATTGCTTTGACCATATATGTGGCCCTTTGTTATTAGTGTGTCAGTCAGGGCAGTGAAGGGAGAATAGCCTCTGCCTCTTAGGACATTCCTACTACTGCAGTCTATGAGACTATTACTTTAAACATCTTAGATGCGGTTAAAACCTTACACCTTAAGACATCAATGTTGCTTCTAAATTTAAAGCGACTTTTGTCTCACACCAGCAAATGCATGTCAAAGTTAATGGAAACACTGTTTAAAGCATGGAATGATAATCAGGGCCAAAAGTAACATTAGAGCTGTATACAGTACAACAAGAAGTTTAAACATTTCTGGTTAAAAGTGTATTAGGCAAAGTGTGTTTAGTACTTTGTGATCGCTGTTACAAAGGTTAGACCTCACATAGGTTCTCTTTTATTTTCTTCATTCACACAATACATTCCGTTGTTTTGCAATGAGTGTACTGTACAATTTTAATAAACTGCACATCCTCCTTATTCCCTCCTTATTAAACCAATGTTTAAAATTGACAATGATCTGCACTGCAGTGTGGCTTTATAAGCTTTAATATAAAATAAACAAATCATATTTCACAACATGGAAATTATCTAAAATAGTATACTGTATCTGTATTTACTGTTTAAAAAAAAAAAAAAATTTATATCACCATGTTCACTTGTCACTGTGAAATAACAAGCAAAATTACATTAGTTCAATGAGCAGTAGAGCCGGCATACTGGTATATAATTTTTCATGCTTTGAACATGAATAAATTGTTTCTGAAAAAACAATTTATGCAAAATGACAATTTTTTCATAAATTCTTTAAGTGAATGTATTTTAACCTGTGTTTAAATGTGTTGCTCCATTTTGAATATTCAATGTACTCTGGCAAAGTGCACAGTTGTATAGGTCAAGGCATTTTCAGCTTCAGCCTGACAAAAAAAAAGCATCTATTAAATAACATACAGGGAACGGATTACTAAAGTAAAAATAAAACCTATAACTTTATAGCTTCAGGACCATAGTATTATAAGGCTCTAGTTTGTATTTAATTAGTGATTTAAAAAAATGTATAGATACCATTAGTTTTATAAGAGTGCTGAAATATTATCATTCAGGAGAAACATAGCAACATATTTCACAACAGAAAGTTAACATTATGGCAAATATCAGATGTTAAATATTACTGACATTCTACATGTAATGTGCTTAATAAACTGAAGTTTCCAAAAAGATTATTGGCAAGAATAATGGCAGCTGTTAAAAATAATAATTAAAAATATGCATTTACATTTTACAGAATATGTTTTAAGTAAAGGTGTCTTTAACAAAAGTCTTTAAAAATAAAGTTAATAATTTTGTCTTAATAAGTTTGGCCAATATTCTGGCCAATATTCAGATTTCTAAGTGACACTGAATTTCCATAACAGTTTGCATGTTTATGTCAGTTTTTAATATAGCACCAATTTCAAAATGTACTGTGAATTCCAGACATGTACACATATGTGTTTATTCAAGCAAAGAAAAATCAACTTTTTAATTAAAAAAAATCTGGATTACCTCATTTCTGTGACTTGGATGTCCATTGGTGGAACCTTTATAGGACAATAATAAACATGTCCATTTCTTTTGGTAAGAATGATGTACAAATACCAAAAACATACTTAAAATTATAGTAGAAAGTAATAATCGAACTGACCTTTCCTATTTGCAAGTATAACACCAACCAGAACAAGGATTATAATAACAGATAATACATTGGAAGTTATCAAGACAATGACACTCCAGTTGTTACTTTCTGAAAAAAGTACAATGTGTTTAATATAAAGCCGAAAGGTTTAATATAAAAACACATATACTGTATATTGATGCATATTGATGCATAGTGTATACTGTATCAATATACAAACACCAATTAACCACAGCATCAAAACATTATGCTCAGTATTTGCCTACTGGGATCTTGGTGTGGCCGGCTGGGGTGCACTGGGTGTTTGGTGCCTTTATATAATGGCCAGCTTTGATTTTTTTTGTGTGTGATTTGTGCTGCATTAGTATTTCTGTGGGATTCTGTATAATTAATAATCAATGTTCATTTGTTTTGGTTGATCGACAATTAGTATCTACCAGCATATAAAATATAGTGTATGCTAAGATATTAATAGTAAAAAATTATAAATACATGTTTGTTTCTCCTATTCAGAATGTAGTATAAATGTTCTCTAACAAATATTATTTAATAATAACTGGTTTGTCTAATTTTTGTTCATTTAATGCCTTAGAATTATATTTTGTTGTAGAAAAATTGTTACCTTTGTTAATAAAACCTTTGTGATATGAACAACAATTACATTATGTATTAGGATATACAGTAATTGGCCTTAACTAAAATGTTGTTATAGACGTAAAGCATTATCAAATTATTTACCTTTTACATTAAGTTTTGTCCCATTTCCCAAAAGGATTGTTCCACATGCAGCCACTGCACAGTAATAAATTCCATTTTCAACAGGTTTAAGGTTGCTCTTGGGCACAGTGTAGATGCAGCTCCGTGTAGGAAAATCAGCCTCAGAGCTCCTTTCACACTGCACACTGCTGTCTCCATGAGTGTAAATGATTCCTGGATGAGATTCTCCTGAATCATGTTTGAACCAGTACACACTCTGTTCATCTGCACAGCTTGAAGCAATCCCACGTACTGAACACTGAAGTGTGACAGATTCTCCACTCATGCTAACTGTTAGAGTTGGAACCTGGTAGTTGGTCTTCACAGCTTTAAAATTAATGTTGGAGGTGTAAAATAAGGAGAAATAATATTGTGAAATATGTAGTCTTAAACACAGAAAAATATAGTTACAGTAAAGAGACATGTTGGCAGAAATCATCTACATACCCTGAAAAACCAAAAGTGTTCCAGATCCAAACTCTACAATATTTTCCAGTATTTGTGCACAGAAGTATGTTGCTGCATCCTCTTCTATGATTCCAGCAATGTTTATATCAAATCTTTTCCCATCCCAAGTAGTAGAGTAGCGTCCATCATTAAATGCTCTACTCATTCTGCAGCTGTTTTTTATTGTTCTCGATACATACTGAGGCACCCTTCCAAAACTCTGTTTGTACCAAACTAAATTATCTTTATGGTTTCTCAATGAACTTTCACTACATTTGATAGTTACATTATCTCCATGCCTCACTGTTTGCACCTCAATACCATTGATGTCAGATGATTTAACTGAAAGCAGTGACAAAAAAAAGAAAAGAAAATTAATATGCATTTCTTATTATTTGCAATGAAATCATATAAAATGTCACTCACCTGCTGTGATGAGGCCAAAAATAGCACAGAATGTGATCATTGTTCCTTCTAAGACAAGGAGATAATGCAGGCTAACAAACCTGTGCTTAGTAGAAAACCAGTCCCAGTGTCGTGTGATTGGACATTTTGAACCTTTCGATTGTTTTGATTGGTCCAATATTTTAAAACTGAATTTTTTGTTTTTTTTTGTTTTTCTATGCTGCAGTAGTATTGTTAGCAAAACAAATTATGTTACTTAGAATTCATGTATAATTCCTGAAAAATTTCACTGGAATTCATATATCCGAGAATGAACTGGAGTATAATTCAGTAAAAGCATTATTGTGATAACCCTGGTTTGCTGGGGTCTCCTTAAAGCCCATGTTCATTTTATTAAGTAACCTTAAATAAAGTTCAACTATATTTGGCTGCCTGGGATAACCCCTTGAGGGCGGCCTGTGCCCATAAACCTATTTCTGGTGTTACATTTTAACAGTAAGCAAATCCCCTGATGTTCTAGAAAATGTCTTCCAACATCCAGTCCAAGTCCATTGAGCAAGGTGAATTCAATCCACAGCATGAAGTCTTTGGCATAGAAATAAGGCAACTAGAGGTGTAACAAGTCTGCAATCATAGCCAGGAGCATGCAAATGTACAAATGTTGTTAAAGTGTGGTTGAAGTGGGATTTGGCAGGTGGGGGAGACCCTATAACCCGAAATTCTAAATAACTCCTGTTTTGATTTGCATGGGGTTGCTAGACATGAAGCTCTACTGGGGAACAGGCCCCCACTCAAATCACACATTTTATTAAACAATTTCCTATTAAAGTGGGCAGAGAGTGTAAATATAATATAAACACAAACAAAGCATTTAGCAACAGTTTCCAAAATTAAGTCCATAGTGAGTTGGTACATTTTTTTCAACATTGAACCCTATAAGGCAGCAAGGTGGCATAGTGGTTAGATGTGTGGCCTCGGACCCCCAAGGGCAAGGGTTAAATTCTTGCTCTGGGTCTGTGCGTGTGGAGTTTGTATGCTCTCCCTGTGCTTGGTTAGTTTCCTCCGGGTACTCTGGTTTCATCCCCAAGTCCAAAGACATGCAAATTGGGTAAATTGGCATTATTGCCCATAGTGTGTGGGTGTGCACTGGGATGGATTGGCACCCTGGCATTGTGGATAAAAAAAAATATCCATTCATACCTATTATTACCACTGACCCACTCACTCATTATCAGAGGTGGAAAAAGTAATACAATTTTTTACTCAAGTAAAAGTACTGTTACTTCAGTGAACTTTTACTGAAGTACAAGTAAAGTTACCCTTATAAAAATCTACTC
>JAQQZT010000020.1:11039753-11054812 GCA_030068275.1 Clarias platycephalus | reverse complement strand
TTATAGTTTTGAAATCCCCAGTATTGTTGTAGAATGTAGAAAATAAATCACTAAACAAAAACAAAGAAATTTGCAAGAACTTGTGGCCGAATCCACGTGATAGGCAGGATACTGTATGGTTCTTTCTACTGTAATGATTGAAATCTTTCACTTATAGCACGTAACATTATTTGAGATTTTATACTACAGTACAGAGAGGATAAACACAATTGTTCAATCTTCTATATCTCAATTATTTTTTTAGGTGATTACAGTAAACACTGACTTCATTGTACAAATAAATGTGTTTTTCTTTCTTGATTGCTGTTGTATCCTTAATTTCCTACAGACTGTTTCATTTTACTAAAAATGTTTGATATTTTTATAGCCTGCTGCGTTAGTCAGTGTTCAATGTGAGACCCATATTTAAAGGCTGTTTTTAGAGATTTTTTAGCTAATAATATTTTCTTTGTGTTTTGGGACTCTTATGTCAGATAAGTCGATGTGCATTTGTGTTTATAGTATATAAATGTGTTTATGCATTTGAAAAATACTATAATATATAGTCAGTAGTGGTCTTGTTGTGGTGTCTTGTTATTGAAAAAATGGACAAGAAATGCCCATATTAAAGCGAAAATAGTATGTACAGTGCATCTCAAAAGATGAAGTAATGTGGAAGAGTTTATTTATGTAATAAACTAATTTATAAAAAAAAAAAAAAAAAGACACTTTCGTATGTTCTATTTATAAGGAGAAATATTTTTTCTTTGGATACACCTCATGAATATAAAAAAATCCTAAAATATTTAATTTTAAGTTTAAGTAAATTAATATTCATATAGCATAAATAATGTGTATTTTTCGGTCTAGAACCACAGTCATGTGGCAGATGAGGATCTTCGACACCCTCCACAAGGAGATTAAGCCACAGAAGGTCATTGTTGAAAGGGCTAGCTGTTTGTAGAATGCTATATTGAAGTATATTTATGGAAAGTTGACTAGAAGAGAATATGTGGTAGGGAAAGGTGCACAAGCAACAGGAATGATTGCAGCCTTAAGAAGATTGTCAAGCAAAGCCGATTCAAGAGGCAGTGAGGCTGGAGTCTGTGCATAAAGAGCCACCACTGACAGGTGTCTGCAGGAAATGGGCTACAACTGTGGCATTCTTAATATTTCCTCCTGAACCTGAGACAATGCCTGCAGTGTTTTACCTGGGCTAAAGAGAAAAGAAACTGGACCGTTTCCAGTGGTTTTCAGATAAAAGTAAATTTTGCATTTAATTTGGAAATCAAGGTCCGAGAGTCTGGAGGAAGAGTGAAACATAAGGCACAAAATCCAAGTTGCTTGAAGTCCAGAGTTAAGTTTGCACAGTTGGTTATGATTTGGGTTGCCATGTCATCTGCTGGTGTTATTCGACTGTGTTTTATGTTTTATCAAGTTTTATCAAGTGTGAACGCGCCCATTCACCAGGAGATTTTAAAGCACTCCGTATGCTGACAAGCTTTACAGTATGTAGATTCCAATTTCCTTTTCTAGAAGGACTTAACACATCCCCACAGTGCCAAAACTATCCTTAATTGGTTTACTGACCATGTGCTTGACTTGCCAGCCATCTCGTCGTGAATCCCAGAAATAATAATCTATGGGGAATGCTTAACAGAAGGATGAAAAACACCCGACCCAATACAGAACCTGGTCAGAAGCTGATCACCTCCATGCTGTGATGCAATAATTCATGCTAAAGAAACCCAGACAAAGAACTGAGTGAATAAATGAACATACAGTACTCTTCAGAAGTTGCACATTTCTATTAGATTCTTTTTTAATGAACTTGGGAAATGTTCAAAAATGTTGAGATTTTTTTTTCATGAGCTGTAAACCATATTCATTAAAATAAATAAAAACGGCTTAAACTATTTCACTTCATGTGTAAAGCATCTCGTCATCTCAAAGTGATTTCTTGATCATGACACTGAATTCACTGTACAGTGAAACCTCGCATTACGAGTAACGCGGTTTGCGAGTGTTACACAAGACGAGCAAAGATTTTAAATAAATTTTGATTTGGAAAACGAACAAGTCTTGGTTTATGAGTACAGAGTATCATGTATCACGCATGCGCTTCTTGTTTTGATGCCGAGCATCACGTGATCACAACTGAGCCAACAGTTTTTCTCTCTCTTGTGCTGCGTAATTATGGGTAATCGTCTCACCTGCTGGGTCTTAGTGCGCGTCTCTCACTGCTATAATCAACATCCGTGCACACGTGTACTGTTTACTATAACACTGTGACCACGTGTGTGTGTGTAAAACACATTTTATTTTGTGTCTGTATGCGTGTGTGTACAGCGCGTGTAAAGCAAAAGCGAGTGTCAATAGAGAGGTTAAAGATCCATTTTCTCTCTCTGCTCAAGGCTCAGCCTGCTCTTTGTGTCTGTGTGCGCGCACGTCATTGGACACCGTGCCACACACACACACAGACCGACCCCTCCTACTTTCGCTTCACAGACACACAGACACACACACTCTTTCTCTCTGCTCTACACAGAACCACTGCTCTGTCACTATTCTTTTCAAATGTAAAGTGCAGGTTAATTTGTTTAATTTTTACTTTACAGCAGTGATTCCGTTAGTGTGTCGCTAAATTGAGTGTCATTAGAGAGATTTCTTGTTTGTTTTTTTTCCTGATAAAACAGTGTTTCCGTTGTGCGCGCGCGTGTGTGTGAAAATAGTGGAGGAAGGGTAAATGTGTAAGACGAGAAGGGGGAGAGGGTAGCTTACTTTAGATTCACACACACACACACACACACATACACACATACACAGCACCTGCGCACACAAATGGAAACACTTATCTGTCGGGATTTATTTTTACTTTTTTTTAAATGTAAAGTGCAGGTTAATTTGTTTTATTTTTACTTAATATTTTGTGTTAATTAATTTTTTTGTATTTATTTTTTGGGGCTGTGGAATGAATCATTTGAATATCCATTATTGCTTATGGGAATTCTTTGATTTGGTTTATGAGTTCCGGAACAAATTATGCTCGTAATCCAAGGTCCCACTGTACTAAAATTGCCTCCACAGTGGTGGAACTGGAGATTTGCATCATAGTGTGTGTGATGCTGCCCTATGTTGATATAAGGAATGCTTTCAGAACCTTGTTGAATCCACACCATGAAGAATGAATGCAGTTTTGAAGGCAAAATGGAGTCCAACCCTTACTAGCAAGGTGTACCTAATGAAGTGAGTGTATGTATGTATATATGTGTACCTAAATGAGTCAAAGACTCAAATGATTAAAATGATTAAAATGATTAAATGGTTAAAATGATTGCGAAGATTTCCTAAACCAACTTATTCCTTATATTAGCACAATGAACTGTGAAAATGAGCATATTTCTGACCGAGGCCAGACTGGACCTTTTGTGGGGTCAGTTAATTTTGCTCTCTGCTCCTCCTTTTATTATTATTTTTATTATTATTATTATTATTGCTATGGTTAAAATACTTATACTTGATTGCTATAACACTACAGTAGGTTGCATTCATTTCCCAAACTAACCAGGCAAAAAGGTTCCTGTTCTCACATCTGGACTTTAATTGCTCAGGGTAGAAATTCACACTCCTTCACACGAACACGGATCGACTTCTTGTGTTTCCTTAATTGGGTTCTCATCAAGCATGAAATCAATGTGTTTTTTGTTTTTGTTTTTCATCACTCCCTCCCCCAGCAGAAGGGTGCAGAACTAGTGTCCACTTGTAATATGATCTTCGAGATGCGTTGAAAAATTGTGTATATTATGGGATTTATTGTTTTGAAACTGCATACCCTTTACCCTATTTCTTTATTTCACTTCAGTGTTCTGGCACTAGGAACAGCTTAATTTAATTCCAAATGTACATTTATTATTTACACTGCAATTATCCATTCAGCCAATCAAATGGCAGCAGCGTAGTGCATTAAGTGATGCACATACAGGTCACAACAAACATGTGATGTCTGTGAACTTATTTGTGGTATTGCTGTTGACACCAGGTGGGTTCAATTGAGTACTTCAGAGACTGCTCTCCTGGGATTTTCACACACAGCATCCTCCAGAGTTTTCACAGGAAGGTGTGAAAACAGAAAACATTATGTGAGTGACAGTTCTGTGGGGGGAAATGTTTATAAAGATAGTTAGAGAATGGCCGGTGTGGTGCCAGTTTCCAGGAAGGATATAGTACCTTAAATAAGCACTCTTTACCACTGTGGAGAGAACAAAAAGCATTTCAGCATACACAAAACATCAAACTGTAAGCGGAAGTTCATATTAGACTCTACTCCTTTCAGCCAAGAACCAGAATCTAAGGGGAACCATGGCACAGCCTCACCCAAACTGGACAGTTGAAGATTAGAAGAAATAAAAATATCTGGCCTTTTTAAATCTTCAACTGATCCACACTGCATGAGACTTTGTTCTTATGTCGCCACAACAGCATCACAAACAATAATTCTACTCTTATGTACAAGTGATCATCTGTGGAACATCTGTGGAAATGATGGATATATTGACATGTATCCATCCGTTTATCTAGGAACCTCTGTAGTCCAACTAGGGATCGTGGAGGCCACTGGTGACCATTGTATATATTCCCATTTGTATGACCATGGTAGGACCTCTGTTCAACATTCAGACACTACGGGCAATTTGGAAATCAGCCTAATCTGCATGTCTTTTGATCGTGGACGGAAACCTGGAGGAAACACACCAAGCACGGCGAGGACATGCAAACGCCATGAAGGTCCAAGGCAACTGTGCTAACCACTAAGCCACTGTGCCACCATGAATGTACTGTACCATTCTTGTATGTACTGTAATTTAAAACAATTAAATGTTTGTTATACAATCCAGTATAGTATCTTCTTCTATCAGTCATCTTCTATACCGCTTTATCCTGTATTCAGGGTCGCGGGGACCTGGAGCCTATCCCAGGAAACTTAGGGCACAAGGCGGGGTACACCCTGGACAGGGTGCCAATCCATCACAGGGCACACACATAACACACACTCATTCACATTCACTAACCTACATGTCTTTGGACTGTGGGAGGAAACCGGAATACCCGGAGAAAACCCACCAAACCCACCAAACACGGGGAGAACATGCAAACTCCATGCACACACGGGAATCGAGCCTGCCCGGGAATCGAACCCGGACCCTGGAGGTGCAAGGCTAACCACTACACCACCGTGCCGCCCCAGTATAGTATCATTGTATACAATTTTTTTCTTTTTCTTTACCATGACCAGCTGCAGGAATTACCTTTCATGGCTCAGGAAATTAGCCCAAAGCTGAGCAACACTCATAGTTAATTAGATATCGATCCAATAACCTGATGTGCTTTAGTGTTGTTTCATCATCATGGAACAGGTAGACTATTTATGTAAACGTGGTTTAGAAGTGTCACATCAATCAGTAGCTTGTGTAATTCACAGTAGCTTGTGAATGAAACGATCCAGCAAACTTGACCCAGAGGGCTCGGTTGCATGAATGCTGATGTGTATTGATGGGACAGAAAGATCATTATTAATTCATGAATGCAGTTTGTACACATAATATAAAATTTTAGGGAATTCTGTTATCTGTATCATTATGAAAATGGTTAGGGATTTAGATTCTGTGAAAATTTATATTACAGTATTTGCATCAAATGTGGCTCACTTAAAACACAAATTAAGGAAGTAATTCCTAAGAAAGTGAATGAAATAAACGAGAAGGCTCTGCTTGATTAAGACTAACTTTATGTAGATGGACCTTTTATATTAAAAGGGTATTTTCCCTTGATACACGGCTTCTATTTAGCTATAAATAACAGCATGCTCTGCTTACCATATAATTTTGCAGACTGAGTCTATTTTAGCACATTTGGTATTAGACCTATTTTAAGATGAATTGATTCACAGTGCTACTTTTTGTACACAAGATGTGAATTTTCACAGGTTTAGAAACATACTTCTGTTGGCCCTTGTGAATGGAAAAAGATTTCGACAGCATTCACAATGCTTGAAATTTTGGCACTGCACTTTCTTGTGGTTGTATATTTCAAAAATAATGACCTTATTAATTTGCTTATTAATTAAAAATACCATCTTTAATATTTCATTGGTAAAATCATTATTTTATCAATTTATCAATCTCACAAATTCAAGCTGACAAAATTCAGGTTTTAAAATTCAGGTTGACAAAATTTGGGTATTAAATACACAAATAATAATATTAGTGCTTTCATTTGATAAAAATCTAGTTAATCACCGTCATAGTCTGTGATTTATTACGATTAATCACAATTTTAAAATACTCAGATTTACTTGTACTATAAAAATGCAATGTTGTAATAAAGAACCGCATGACAGACTGGTTAGAGATTTTATACAGTAATATCTCAAACATTAACATTTAACAAATGTTAAATTAAAATCTTTTCAATGGAACCTGCACTGCATGCAGTGTCTGGGTGATACTTGAACCAACAACCTACAGCCTTAGCCCCCGGAGCCACCACTCTCACATCCTACAGTTAATGTATCCTTGTAAAAATAGTTCCCCTCGAAGGTAGCTCGAGCACACAACTTTGGTTTTATCCAAACTTCCACCTAGAAACTTTTTATAATGAAACACCTGGTGATGTTTCCTCAGTCATCCTGTTAACCGCATTAAACATGCCTTTATTACACACAGCAATTATGGGAAGCTATTAGGGTCAAACGTGGTCATATAATTAATTTGCACTTAAAAATTGTAATGTGGTTAAATTTCAAGATTAATCATACTGTATGCGTTAATGCATTAATAGTGAAAGCCCTAAATAATATACAAAAAACAGCCATAAAGCCATGATATTCTTTTCACTACAGCATTTGTATTCAGATCAAATTGCAATTCAGAAAAATGTGAAGATTTTTATTGCAACAAGTTTTCATTCAGTTTGTTTAATTCACCATGCTATTTTGCGTTGAGGAGAATTTTGGCACTGTTATACTTCCATAGAACAGGGTCCTTGGTGCCAGAAAAAGGCATACAGGAAGAATAAACATGCTTTAATGTCGTTTAAAATCAAAACACATGGGAGTGTATTGTATTGTGTATTATTACATTATTTTACATGTAGGGGTTTTTATAATCTGTCTTTTATAAGATGTTTTTATGTTTGTGTCAAACATCTAGAAATTTTACGAGGTATATAAGCCTTGTAAATGTTCAATCATACTAAATTGAACTACCAAAGCCATACAATCTCTCCTTGTATAAAGAGTTTCATTTTACAACACAAAATTGCCTGTGTGTCTGGGGGTATAACATTTACTGTACATATGCATTGATACATGTAGTTTCATGAATTGAGATCAGTTTACAAAAATAATTTAATTAGCATCTCCCTTTTCTTTTTTAGATTTTGTTATAGAGTGGGCCAAGTATATATGAGTGATTCTAAAATTGGGGTTCAATTTGTGTTCCAGACTTTCTTGTAGTTTTTAATGAAAGTTTTTTGGAAGTTTTTCACTCTGACCAAATGTGATATCTTCTCATCTTCACTCATCTTCTATACCGCTTTATCCTGTATTCAGGGTCGCGGGGACCTGGAGCCTATCCCAGGATGCTTAGGGCACAAGGCAGGGTACACCCTGGACAGGGTGCCAATCCATCGCAGGGCACACACACATACACACAACAACTGACACACCCATTCACACACTGTGGGCAATTTGGGAACGCCAATTAGCCTAACCTGCAAGGCGACAGTGCTAACCATTACAGTGTATTTGATTATGTGATGAGATAAGTGCACACTTACAGTAAATTGACATTTGCTACTTGTATAGGGCAGAGAAATTAGAGCTATGTTACATATATAGGAGTGTATATAAACAGTACAGATGCAGGTTTGAATAATAATAATAATAATAATATGAGGGACAAAAAAAAAACCCCAACAGACCAACAGAAGACAGCACAAGATTCCCGCACAGTCACAGTGAGCACCGACCTTTATAAGTCAGTGTGCCAAAAGGCATCGTTCTGTGTATATCAGGAGCTGTGCAACTGATGCTATTCTGACCATGTGCATTACCACATCGGCTATTTCATCATGGACAGCAAGTTAGATCAAAAAGGGAACATAAAATTCTGTGTGTAACTGGGCAAATCTGCCACGGAGACATGGCAACAAGTTAATGGCGATGCAATGAGTTGTTAGAAGTGTTTTGAGTGGCATGCATGCTTCAAGAGCAGAAGAACATCACTGGAAGACAGCAAGAGATCAGCAAGATCAATGAGCTCAACCCCCGGGAAAATGTTGAAACCATTCAGCAAATTGTGCATGATGATTGTATGAGAACAATCCACAACATGCTGCCATTCTTAGTGTGTAATATGGAACAGTCCAGTAAATCCTCACGTTTGATTTAAACATTGCGGCCAAGTTCGGTACCAGGCTGCTGACCCAGAAGCAAAAGGAAGATTGCGTCGAAGTCTGCCTTCGTAGAACTTCATCAGTGTGCCTTGGATGACCCCTCCTTCATGGCGAGTTTCACTTAGGTGTATGAGTACGACCTTGAGGACGAAGCAATTGTCTTAACGGTGGAAGAGTCCATCATCTCCATGAGCAGGTCCACAGTTCGACCAGGTGCATGCTCATTGTCTTTTTCGACATTCTTGGCATTGTACATCGAGAAATTGCCCCCAGGGGCCAGACCGCCAAAAGCACATTCTACCACCTGGTTTTAAGGTGTCTGAGGGAGGACATACAGCAAAAAAACAGAGCTTGTAAACAGCGCTAATATCAAAACCTTTTGATACCCCCTTATAATAATAATAATAATAACAATAATACTAATAATAATATCACTGTGCCCCCCATTGTTCAGAGCTTGGTCTTTGAGGGACAGAGGGGCAGCTGTCGGGTCCTTTGTGATAACTGGAGAGTGAAGACGTTCGATAGGGGAGTTCCAAGAGTGAACTGGTTGATCAGAAATAGTTGCAGTCACCCCGAAGGAAACCAGGAGCCAGTGTAGAATGAATTGGTGATATATTCTTGGTCTCAGAATTCTGACAGCACTCCTACAAATATAGAAGCCTCCAACCAGAAATTTCCAGGAAAAGAGCATTATATAGTAATAGTCTAGCCTTGAGGTAAAGACACGGACAAGTTTATTTAAAGTATGCTCTGAGTAGGGCAAAGCTTTGTTATGTTTTTGAGATGGAGGAATGAGATTCTGCAGAGGTGATTGTTGTAAATTAAATGTATGATGAGAGTCAAACCTAACCTTAGCATTTTAAAAGAAAACACCCAAGTTTTCTCTGGCCTCAAAATGATGAGACGACAGTCTAGTTTGAGTGTTGATGGTTGTCAGTGTCTGGGAGTCAATGCTCTCTTTGAGCGGCCATATGGTACTGTATGCACTCTCCATAGGGGCGCTAGTGATATTAGTTCTTGTCACTTTTTTAAATGGTAGAATTTAATAATTAATTACTTTTTTAAATTATTTTTCTTGGGATTTTGACTGTCACATGTTTCCATGTGACGCTGGCCAACAGCATCTTTTCGAACTGTTTGCTCACACACTGTTGGGCGCGGCATAACACACTCAAAGGATAGCGTTACCCGTCACATTAAACTGCATTAAACTACTTAAGAACAACATACCATAGTAGCGGTTCTGTAATTACTAATGAGTTTCAATGCGTTTCTTTTTACAATAATGTTTCACATCTTTATTATCTCCTGACGAACAATGAAGTAACACTTCATTTTATTATTACTGCTAAAGACCCAGTTAATTACTGCATAGTTAATAGTGAGCTCCTACTAACATACTTAGTGAGTAATTAAGTAGTAGTTTCTGAAGAGTGCTGTATTATACAGTAGGTGCTACAGTTATTTCAGAAGCATGTGTGTATGGGGATTTCATCATTCACAAATGAACATTTTCCATTGTTATTAAATAATGTTGAAAAAATTCACAGGCGTTATACTGAAATGCGACGTAGTCCTTAAGACCCGGAGCATTTTTAGCCATGTCTTGCATTAATATGTTTTAAAACTGTTCAGTTTACTGAAATTGTTTTCATTTTAACCAGCAGAACCGTGCCGCTGGAATTTTAAGCGTTAAATAACCTCATTTTAAAACAAGTTTTCTGATCATTCTGACATGTAATAAACTAAAGTCAATTTAATGAAACAATATTATGTGACTATTGTCTATAAATAGCAGTTTATATATTTGGGAAAGACATTTTTGTTTCATGATCGCTGGAAGGGGCAAAAGTTGTCATGCTAAAACACAATATTGGTGCTGATTAAATTTTTTGATGTTACTCATATAATACAGAAAATGTGTGTGCCAAAGAAGCTACTTCTGAAGTTTATGCAACATGGAAGTGACCAATCTTGCTTCCCAAAAAAAGTAGCTAACTTCAGCCGTTTTAGAGAGATGATTTTATTTGTGGCCCAAAATGCCAATTTTTCAGTGTTATACTGTCTCACTTCAAACAATAATAATTTAAAATGCTAATTATTCATATTTCTTTATGAGTATTGATACTAAAATTGGTGTACGCTTCTAGAAGCATATCACAGCAAATTTTGCTTAAATTTAAAAGAGATGAGTTTTGTTAAAAGCCTAAAAAAGCAAATAATCTGTAGTGTCCATAACCATGTCAAAATTCATGTTGCTATATCTTAACAGTTTTGCATTTCGGAAAAACTAAAGTATGGACACTAAATAAAGGGGCATGAAATTGTATTTACCGAATGTGTTTTTTTTGTGTGCAATAAAAATATAAATGTGCATGCATATCTGCATACAAAAAATTAACCATGGACCGGGAAATAAGAATCATTAAGTTGTAGCGCAGCCACATCAGGGGGTTGCTTTTATAGGCTAAAATAAAGATGGTAAATAAAAATAAAACCACCGAGCCGTATAAATGAACCCTGCTATGGTTTATTTTGTCCCCAAAAAGACTGTGTTTGGTTCCGGGGTTAAGCTCTCGCGAGCATGCACAGTACAGTTATGGCGCGAGGGAACCCCGATGACGTGTCGGGTCACGAGTTCCAGCATAAAAGCGGAACCGGCAAAGGACACGGGGTGGAGAGATGAGGAGACAGCGCGCTGCATTTTGGAAGAGAGAGAGAGAGCGATTGATTGTGGTTCCCAAGGATTACTTTTCCCTGGACTCATTCAATACCCATCTCACTCCGTTTTCTCGTGCTCCCGGATTGACCACCTAAGACCGAACCATCTCTCCCCGCTACCATCATACAGACACACACACAACAATAACTCGGACATTGGACTTTCATACATGCACACACACTCACACATTATTATTTTTGTACATATTTTGTATATATTGGTTTGTGGTGCACCTTATATGTTTGTTTGTCTTTTTTCACTTCATTCACTTTGGGTTTGTTTTGAGATTATTGTTGTCGCGTGTCTTTACTTGCTCCGCGAAGCTTGCGCAACACCGGAAGTAAGTTTTATTAGCCCATATTTAGATTCTCGACCCCGTCGCAGTGTAACTAGCTTAAATATAAAAGCAGAGCGTTACATATTAGTGGCCTGTACGGGGGATCTGTTTATTTGGGTATTTTCCGGTGTTGTGTTGCTTTGCAGAGTAAGCAGGACGCTAACATGGCTAAAGCTAATGCTAACGCTGGTAGTGCCGAGAAGGCCGACACTGTTTTTGCTAATAATGTACCGGATAATGTAGATGCATTTGTGACAGGCCGTAACCCTACAGCAGAAATAACTTCACTGCTTAGTTCATTGTATATATCGTTACAAAGTATTATGTAAAAAATTTGTTATATGGTCCTATTTGAAAATTCTCCTTGGTGAGACACTTTTTAGGGCCAATACCATGTTGTGGCCGTACCGTATATTTATTTAAAACTAGCTGGAGTACCCGGCATTACCCGGGCTTTTCAGAGTTGAAACCTTGTGGTGATAAGGTAAAGTATTTCCTTGTGTTTTTCATACTTTTATTAATAATTTACCATTGTAATTTTTGATAAGGGCTTCAAGGGCTGCGGTTATAATTCTCACTAAAGACCTTGACGATATACTATTTTCTTAGTTTGGCCAACTGTTGCAAAAATAAGCAAATTCTTTGAGGTACCCACCCTTGAGCATGCAACATAAAATTGTCTGTGAGAAAAACAGGGAGACCTCAGATTAATTAAAGTCTGTCAATTAAAAAAAATAACACTTGGAGCTTGCAATCAGAATGCACAGTTCAACACTCAATGAAAAACGGATTATGTCCCCACTGTAGCTCTGGGAGGCTCCTACCTCCTCGGCTTCTCCTAGAATATTCACAAAGTAGTGTCAAGTTTCCTCATTCGCCATCTTGAAAATGAATGGTGATATTTAACATGCATGCGGCAATATGTTGTGGTAAGATCTGTGGTGGTCGGCCATGGAAAAGCAATCTATTACGCACTTTAAGATTTCTCCATCTTGAAAATGAGTGTGTCGTACAGTATAAAATGAAATCAGTGTTTTCTTGAAAATTGAGTGTTAGGGGATGAAACCATAGCAGTATTTTGACCGGTGGAATGAGAAATATATGTGCCACGTTTGGCTCAGATCCCTCAAAGCATGGAACAGCCTATAAGGAACATACATAGGACTTTTATATATATAGATTATTATAATAAAATGTTGACTTTTATATATATATAGATTTTATATATGTTCTGAAAGTTTATTATTATTATTTTTTTTATAATTTGTGAATAAAAAAAACATCTCTTGAGCAGTCCATTTTTTAAGAGTTGTGTAGTGTTTCAGAGGGCAAGTTACTTTTGGTCAAGCTAGTTTAACTTACATTGTAGGAGATACAAATAAGAATATATTGGAACACTAAACAGATATGAATAAATATTTTGATTAACCACAAAATTTCCCAAAAGGTTTGCCGAAGGTGAACTTTACTCTGGTTCTCCCTCTCTGGCATTCTGGTTTCCCCAAAAAACATGGATTGGCAAACATATAATATCACACACTGAAATATTTGTGACAACAATGAAAGTTAAACCATATGTTCCCTACATCACTTCATGTTTTAGGTTTGACTCCTCCAAGAGCTTTAGGTTTTATTTCAAGAGACTGAGCAGGCTTTTCCTTTACACACAGCACAGCAGCCAAAGCACTACAAACACAACTTTGAGGATCATGAACAGTGGAAAGCAAATATTATTTTGAAATTGAAAAAAGCATCAGAGTATAGTGGAACATTGGATTACGAGCATAATTCGTCCCGAAAGCGGGCTCATATTCCGAAACACATGTAAACCAAATTTAATTTTCCCATAAGAAATAATGAAAACTCAAATTATTCGTTTCACAGCCCTGAAAAATAAATACATAAAAATAATTAATACAAAAAATTAAGTAAAAATAAAACAAATTAATCTGCACTTTACCTTTGAAAAGAATTGTGACAGAGCAGTGTTTCTGTGTAGAGCAGAGAGAAATAGTGTGTGTGTGTGTGTGTGTCTGGTGAAGGCGAAAGTAGGAGTGTGTGTGTGTGTGGCACGGTGTCCAATGACACGCGCGCACGCAGACACAGAGCAGGCAAAGTGCAGGCTGAGCCTTGAGCAGAGAGAGAAAATGGTTCTTTAACCTCTCTAATGAGACTTGCTTTTGCTTTTCATGTGCTCTGTACACACACGCATACAGACACAAAATAAAATATGTTTTACGCACACACACATGGTCAAAGTGTAATAGTAAACAGTACACGGAGAGTTGATTATACCAGTGAGAGACGAGCACTAAGACCCAGCAGGGGAGACGATTACCCACAATTCTTCAGCGTAAGAGAGAGAAAAATCTGTTGGCTCAGTTGTGATCACGTGATGCTCGCCGTCAAAACAAGAAGCGCATGCGTGATACTGTACATGATATTCGGTACTCGTAAACCAAGACTTGTTTGTTTTCCAAGTCAAAATTCATTTAAAATCTTTGCTCGTCTTGCGGAACACTCGCCAACCGCGTTACTCGCAATCCGATGTTTCACTGTATACTTACAATCACAATCTACAAGACAAGCTTCATGCATTCCTTTTGAGCTGTGTGGTGGCTAAGTGGTTAGCACCGTCATCTTGCACCTTCAGCGGGTGGGATCAATTCCTGCATGGAGTTTGCATGTTCTTCATGCATGCATGGTGCATGGTGGGTTTCCTCCATTTTCTCCGGTTTTCTCCCACAGTCCAAAGATATGCAGATTAGGCTAACTAGTGTTCCCAAATTGCCCGTAGTATGTGTGTGTATGAGTGTGTGTGTCCTGCGATGGATAGGCACCCCGTCCAGGGTGTACCCCGCCTCATGCCCTAAGTCTCCTGGGATAGGCTCCAGGCCCCTCGTAAAACCTGTATACAGTATTAAGTTGCATAAATGATAAGTGAGTGAGTAAGTGCATGGATAAATTACTGCTCAATTCTTGTATTTCTGTATATAGCTGTTTGTATAGCTTTTTAGAAATTGACAGACTGCTTTGTTACTGCATTAAGCGTGAGTGCATTACTGTGCTGCAAAAATTTTAGCTTGCAGTGGTTCACCAATTCTTTAATACACACATGGTCTTTTGGGCTTTCTGTGCTAATTGTGGTCCAGGCTGTAGGAAGTGTGTTTAACTACTGTTGCATGCAGGCAAATCAAGCAATCAACGCTATTTTTTTTTTTTTTTGGTGTTGCATGGTGGCCTCCACTGATTATCTTGTATACATCCTCTTGACCATACCGGTTTATCTTGTATACAGGGTTGCAGGGAGTCTGGAGCCTATGCCAGGAGACTTAGGGGACGAGGTGGGGTACAATCCATCTCAGGGCGCACAGATACACACACACATTCACATACTTAGAGCAATTTAAGAACGGCAGTTAGCCTATTCTACATAGGAGAAAACCGGAGTACCCGGAAGAAACCCACCAAGCACAGGGAGAACATTAGTGGCGGCTGCTCTAAGACTACAAGGGAAGCTCCGCTTCCTCTACTATGTCAGAAAATAAATGCTCATATATGCAC
>JAQQZT010000020.1:11022826-11037356 GCA_030068275.1 Clarias platycephalus | reverse complement strand
TATATATGCTGTATAGTATTACAAATGGCCAAATTCCAGCTGTTGGTCCTTATGTCCTTATCCCCACCTTTTAGGGTCTATTGGATGCAATCATTATTTGTTTTTTACATGACTAATAATATCATGCAACTCGCATACTGTTTACTGCTAGAGACAATGTTTTTGCTCCTCACTATAACCAAGCAGAGAGTGCGGTTATCAACATAGTTAACTCAGCAACAGATCACTATGTGATCATAAAGTGCAATATTACTGTACATTGCAAGTTTACCGTGCTCTAAACAATAAAAACAGTGAATGATCCAGCTCTTTTTTTTTTATAAACAAATACACAAAATTTTCATTTGGGTAAAACTTAAGAATCTTCAAAATGCATGCCACCCCCTTATGTCATGCATGTACTGTAAGCTCCTTTACAGTATATACTGTAGAGTATAAACCACTACCAGAGCTCAGCAGTGACGTCCATACCGTAGCTACCAGATCCTTGGTGTTGCTTAGCAACAGGATACAGTATTTAGAAAAGTATCAACGTGTCTGTACAAATGCTGAGTTTTATTTATTTATTTATTTTTATCTGCAGTTAAATGACAATTTCTGTAATTCATATTTGGATTTGTGTAGGGCGAGTTCTTGTAGTGGTTGTGTGTGATGGGAGGGGATTTAGGGATTTGATTGAGTGAAGCTTGTATATCAATTAATTTGCTTGTATATTCATTTAAAGATGATTCTTGCCACATAATGAAATTCTGAGCATATATTAAAATATTACATCTGCGTTTGTTAGGAAATTGGGGTCAGCAAGAGGGCAGGGTTAGCCATAGTACAGCAGCCCTACAGCACAGAGGGTTAAGAGAGGCAGGTTGGATGGACATTTTATGATACCTAAAAAGGCATAAAGTGACTAATTAAACCTACTAGTGACAGGTATGCTTTGTACACAGGCTAAAAAACATTTATGCAGCTGAAAAACCTTGCATGAAGACATGCCAGCTGGTAGATGAGGAAATCGGGATTTAATTAGGGTGAGCTCATATAATGGTCGCATTTCCGTAATGTAGGTTGAGCATGGCTGACTGGGTGAAAGTTGTAGCTTGGAGAATGTGCTAAATCCAGTAACTCAAAAAAAAAAAAGAAAAGAAAAGAAAAACCCTGGAAGTGCAGCAGGTCGGGAGTAACACATGGACATGGTGCATTGCTTGGATGGTGCTATTCGATGCATTTGCCATACTCATTCATTGATTTTCACTACATGTTTTATTCATTTGATGGTTGCTCTAGTTGATGAAATGATGATTAAATACTGTACAGTTGGGAAATGTTTCATTTACTTTTTATACAGTCTGCAGGAGTGGGTGGGATTAGTCAGAATTCCTTTGGGTGCTGGTGGGAGATTTTATGATAACAGATGCAGATTACTTAATTGGCATAAACAGAATGGTGCACAAAATAACTACTGATGACAGGTAGTTTTTGTGCACGGGTGAAAAATAACAAGCATGGTGCATATGAAAACCTTACAAACAAGAAATGCCTCCAGGCAGCAGCTGCTGGGGAGGAGGAGGATTCGCTGTAAACAGAACACAAGTGAGTACATCTCCAACGTGGTTTTAATATAAGATGTTAAAGTGAATTAGTCACAAGTCACAATTCAAAAGATTCACTTTGTTTTAATACCAAAAGTATTCGTTTGCAAGTGCTCACATTCATATAAACCTGAGTATGAACTCCAATTCTTAATCCATAGGGTTTAATATGATGTTGGCCCACCCTTCGCAGCTATAACAACTTCAACTCTTCTGGAAAGGCTTCCCACAAAGTTTAGGAGTGTGTTTATGGGAATTTTGGACCATTCTTCCAGAAGCGCATTTGTGAGGTCAGACACTGATGTTGGACGAGAAGGCCTGGCTTGTAGTCTCCACTCTAATTCATCCCAAAGATGTTCTATCGGGTTGAGGTCAGGACAGGGTTGTGCAGGCCAGTCACATCAAACTCGCTCATCCATGTCTTTATGGACCTTGCTTTGTGCAACTGTGTGCAGTCATGTTGGAACTGGTGTGGGTTTGTTTTTCATGGGGCTTAGCGCCTTACTTACAGTGAAAGGAACTGTTAATGCTTCAGCATACTAAGACATTTTTGGACCATTTCAAATTAGCATTAAGTTTTGTGTGGAAGAACTGACAGGCCTACACAGACCTCAACCCGATAGAACACCTTTGGAATAAATTAGAGCGAAGACTGCGTCTTCTCATCCAACATCAGTTTATGACCTCACAAATGCGCTTCTGGAAGAATGGTCAAACATTCCTATAAACATACTCCTAAAACCTTGTGTAAAGCCTTCCCAGAAGAGTTGAACAGTTAAACATTTTAACAGCTGCTAAGCATATTAAACCCTATGGATTTAGAATTGGATGTTACCCCATTGGATGTTACTCCATTTAAGTTCATATGCATGTGAATGCAGGCGAGTGAATACTTTTGGCAATATAGTGTATTCCAAATTATTTTAAGATCTCATCAGAAATGTCATTTTGCTTCTGTGCAAGTGGTACATGGGAATCACATGTCATTGCAGGAAACATAAATAAAATGAAGTTCTAGAGTTGTTAGAGGAAGATAAAATCTCATTGGCTAAATTAGGGGAAAAACGAATGCATGAAGACAACAACCTGAAATATACAGCCAAAACAATTCTATCACTCTAGCCCTTGCATGACCTACTGTAGCCAATCTTCTGACTTAGTCTCATTGAAAATATATGGAGTATTTTGAATTTGTGAGTTAATCAGAGAGTTCACCCTAATAACCTTGGGGAAGTGAAGATGATTCACAAAGAGGAAATGGGCAAAAATTTTACAAACATTTTGTGAGTTTTATATATTTTATAGGTAGTAATAGCTGTCTATCAGCTATACTGTATATATTTAAGGGGGCCATCACGCTGAGCCATGTGCCCATTACATCCTTAAGAATTGGGTGAATGCCGTAAGAACTTGTACAACTTGGCAGGAATGAAGTGGAAACCGGTAACAATGCCACTTTTTTGGACATGTTGAACAAAGGCCTGGTGAGGACGTGGTTGAAGCAAGATGCAGGTAGAAAATAATAAGAATGTAGTAACGATGGTATTGACCATTTCCAATTAATGGTGTAACTAACCTATTAAGGCCTTCATTAACGTACTACAAGCATGGCGCAGATAGTTGTCATTCTGACTGAGTTGTCTTTAGAATGTCACTGCGTTGTTGCTACATCAATAGTTTTTTTCACAATGACCTCTTCAGGTTTGTGCTATGACCAAGGTAGAGGTTCATGCCATGTTGTAGAAGTTCATATGGAACCATGGTAAGTTCATATTACATTGTTCTGGTGCTTACCATATTTATGGGGCACATATAGCAGATTATAAGCATGTCTGTTTCATGTTCAGAGAATTTAATTATAAATACCGGATCCAGTTCCTCACACCAGCACCATCACATCACCAACTAGTTTGTTTTCATCAGACCAGGCAAGTACGTGATCATGTTTATGATAGGAAATTAGTAATAACAAGATAGAGCCATTGAAAGTGACTAGAAAATAGTATGAACTTTATAAGTGCACATTTTCCCGTTTTGACCCCTTTCCCACTATGTTCTTCGATATTTTTAGGATGCAGTGAGAACTTCATGGTCTTCATCAGAGTGTTATAATCCCCTAAGAAAATTTGCCAAATGTTATTTCACACTAGAATACTAGGGGAAAAATGATTTGGAAAACAAATATATTTATAGAATCCTTAATTAATCTAGACCCATGCAGATTAACTTTCCTCTCATCTGTTACAAGAACGGAATTTTTGAGCATAAATGACATTTTGTACATAAATGCCCATTTCTTTAGATTAGTGGTGTGCATTTTGTAATCAAACTCCTGATTTCATCAAACTGAATGTATTATTTGGTCATCAACTGTGGTTTACGAGGTTGATCCCCTTTTGTCAGCATTCTGGCTACAGTTATCAACAGTTGATTTTCACAACTCTAATGTTATGTCTGTGTCTGTTGATGGTTTGTTTTGGCTTGCTGCACTGCCATTGACACTTCATTGGTCCACAAGAAAGCTGATGGCAACAACAGATTCCACATACAAATGTTACATCAACTTTACACCTAATCTTGCAGTGACATATCTTGCTACTGGCCAAGGGGGGAAAAAACGAGCAAACAATTGTCTAATAACTTTTGATCCTTAAAATAGGAAGAGCTGTGCCTCTTCAGACTGTTGAATCAGTGGTCGAAGGAGATATTGCAGAAATAAAGCAGCACAGATAACACATGAGTGATAGTTTGGTGCACTTCCATCTGGCTCACATACTGCCAAGGAATGACAAGAATGAACTTATCTGAATCTGTCGACTAAAACACATCCACAACTCAACCCCGATGAGCCAATCAATATCTCAGACAAGAAGTGACAAGTGGAACCCAAGACCTCTCCTCTTCAAGGGCATAACAAAGCACCCCCGCCCCCCCGCCATATGTATATTTTTCACCTGTTGGCCTACTTTAACACTTTTATATTTCAGTTCAGCTGGTATGTGATTTATATATTTTAAAAATTTGTGCAATATCATTTACTGTTTTTCCTTACGTTGTTGCTAACCTGAATGCTTTATGCACAAGAGGCATGGGATAAATACACTGTGTGCAGAAAGCAGTTAAGTTTACAGTATTTGGTAGTTGGATCCATACTGTAAGTTATCACAACATAATTCGATCAAATTCATTTTAACTTTAAACAACTATGTCTCTGATCTTGTCCAATCATGACAACTATATGACAATGTTTGACATCATTAGGGTTCTGGTTATCACTAAGATATTTCACTGCTTTTATCACTTTACTTTTACTGACATAAATTTCAATTCTACAGTAGCAATATCTCATAACATTGAGACATTACCTTGTTTAATATTATATTGTTTAAAGTGATAATTTAGTCTTGGGCAATTCTCAGCCACCATCCAGTTCTCCCATATCACACAACAGCTACCAACCGGAGAGGGTGAAGGCTAACATGTAAAGCTGCTGACCACAACTTTTTAAGCTGCTGCTCATGCTGTCTCATGAGGCATTCTGGTGTGGCACTTGAGCGCAAAGACTAGTCATTCTGTACAGCACGTAAAAAACATAAACCGATTAGTGTTTGTATACACCCACTAATAATGGAAAAAAAGATTAAAGACCTGAAGGTGGTTCTGAGTGTTACATTTGCTTTTGGTAGCGGTCCACTTAAGACCTCAATATGAGGTCCAAAGAGGTGTCCATGCAAGTGAAGGAGGCCAGGATTAGGTTAAAAAAACAAAATTAACCCATCAGAGATGGCAAAAACATTTGGAAGGGGCTAATACCACAGTTTGGAACATTCTTAAAAAGAAGAATTAAGAATTCTTAATTCTTTAGGAGAATTGCTGGCAAGCTCAGCAACAACAAGGGCTGGAAAACCACAGAGGAAAACTAAAGTGGATGACTGCAGAACTCTGATGAAGAAGAACCCTTTTATAACATCTCGCAAGTCAAAAACATTCTTCAGGAAGTACAGTATGAGTATTAATGTCAAAGTACTGTTAAACTTTGGATTGCGAGCATAAATCGTTCCGGAAGCTTGCTTGTAATCGAAAGCACTCATACTGTATATCAAAGCGAATATGATGGTCTACAGAGGCCAAATGGCAAAAAAACTTATCTTTATTCCAAAATATATGGACCTGACTTTTGGAAGATAATAAAATAACCAAGGTGCCTGAGTACATACAGTATTTTCCATCACTGTGTACAGTCCTGTATATCACTGATGACCTTTGTTTTAATAAATAAATACTCATATAACCAACCAACCAACCTTGGTGGAAAACTTTTACTTAATTGTCAAAGTTTTTTTTTTTAAGTTTTAGTCTCCTTCCATAACATTTGCATTTACGCCATTTGGCAGACGCCCTCAGACAGAGTTACATTTATTTCGTTTTATCTAACTGAGCAGCTGAGGGATAAGAGCCTAGCTTAAAGTCCCAGCCATGGCAGCTCCTCAGTGCTGGAATTTGATTATCTGTTTATTTATAGGCTTTAATGTATAATTTACTTATGTGAGTCTATGTGATTTAGAAAATGATTTAGAAAATCATTTATTCAGCATTTTTACATATAGTTTTTGTATTTTGCACACTATGGATAGGCCAGCTGTGGTCTGTGTTCTTGGAAAATATAGATTAATTAACCTTTATATACATTGCATATTTTTGTCATCCTTAAATAAAATTATAATTAGGCTAACAGCACTGCATCAGCATCATACTTGAACGTGTCCAATTTCAGAAGTTTCAAACCAAAACCCTAAATTTGGCTTTGCCTGTTGTTGTGAAATATAGCCAGTAGTTGATTGATTTGAAAAAGACACCATTGTTTTGAAAAATAGATCTTGCCCACACACATTACAGAGAAAGCCTGGCAGAAAGGTTCACATGGCATTTGGCTGAGATGAATAATGAACTGAAATGGTTAGGAGCTGTACTGTATAAATTCAGATTTTTTAGTTTAGTTTTGTTCTGTTTTGTATCATTTGTTTTAGAATCCGTCTTGTTATAAGCGCGTTAGTGTTGCTGAGGGCCACAGTGGTAGGGGTCAGATTAAAAAAAAGAAAAAAAGAAAAGAAAAAAAAATCATATTATGCCCAAATGTGGTTTAAATTAAAATGCAGATGAAGATAATGCGATTGCATTACACCCCTTGCTACCAAGGCTAAAAATTCATTTGTTCTATAAATTTCCCTTTTTGTTTCCCACCAAGTATGTCATAGAGGTTGTATGCATTTCTAAATACTGAGATTATTTTGATTTCCTTTAAAAAAACAAAACAAAAAAAACTGCTGGACAGGTCTGCTCAATTAGCCAATGAACCATGCATTAATACTGTAATATAATAGAATTCTGATCCTTTGTGGGGTCACTGGAACAGTTGGCGCTTGTGTTGTCATCACCAGTATGTTTTGACTAAGAGAGCCAACCTATTGCAAATGCTAGCAATCAGTCACATTTGAGCTACCACATTTGATTCAAATATTATATAATTAGGTCATCCAGGCAGCATGGTGACTTACTGGTTAGCACTGTTGCATGGCACCTCCTGGATCCGGGTTCGATTCCTGCCTTGTGGTCTGTGAGTGTAGAGTTTGCATGTTCTCCCCGTGCTTGGTGGGTTTCCTCCGGGTGCTCCGGTTTCCTCCCACAGTCCAAAGCCATGCAGATTAGGCTAATTGCCGTTCCCAAATTGCCTGTATTGTGTGAATGAGTGTGTAAGTGTGTGTGTGCCCTGCGATGGATTGGCACCCCGTCCAGGATGTAGCCTCCCTCGTGCCCTAAGTCTCCTGAGATAGGCTCCAGGCCTTTTACAGGATAAAGCAGTAAAGACTATGAGTGAGTGTGAGAGAGTGTACAATATGTTCATCCAATACGACTCTGATGAAAAATACCACCAGATTTGGTGTTAAAACTGTTCTTCCAGGCAAGGCTAATGGATAAATATTTAAAGGCATCATGCAGTAAATACAGATACTGTACTTGAGACAAACAGAAAGATAGCTCTTCATGGGATCCTGAGATAACTCAGTCCACTTGGGATTTTATAGTAAGATAGAGACTAGATACTGTATATCATCCATCTCCAGCAGCATTATTGACTTTCACATGATCACAGAGAAGCATTTCTGTGAAGAATATCCCATTCTTATTGTACATTACCAACATAAGGTATTCTAGCGTATACGTTTTCGTTGCATTTAATTTGTTTGAGCTTTTTTCTGTAATTAACAAATTATAGCATGATAATTTGCTGATTGTTAGATCAATATATACGTAATAAAACATGGCATAGTGTGCTATTGGAATATATTCTTTGATGGGGGGGTTGAGATGTAACCGATTGTAAAACCGAGTTACCCTTATAATCCAAAAGCTTATTTTCTTATAAAAGCCTGACAAGCAGCAATTTGTCATTGCTAACGTAAAGAAAAGATTCCTTCTAAAACTGCTGAAGTTTTATTAAAAGATCAATGTATGTGGCACATTAATCATGCATAATTATGTGTTTGTTGTTACTATAGAAAAATGAATATATGAAAAGGAGCATATTTATATGTGATTTCACTTGACAATTTTGTTTTAGAAAATTTAAATGCTTTGGTATAAACAGACAACTCTTCAGTACCAGCAAATCAAAGGTCATTATTATATTATATTATATTATATTATATTATATTATATTATATTATATTATATTATATTATATTATATTATATTATATATTACTTCATATTCATGTATGTGATTGTTTGCTATTTGTTACAGATTTAATTAAGGGTTCTACCCTGTCCTTATAAAAAGGGAGATGAGGCAATTGACACGTGACTCTGACATTATTTGCTCAGTTCTTTTGAACTCTTTGATAATTAAGGGCACCTAAAATTATAGTCAAAGTTAGAGTCAGCCAAACAGCAGCTGAGATAAAATTATGTCAAAATATTTGTCAGAATATTTGCAGTTCTTCTGCTCTAATGTTAAAATCATGTTTTTTAATCATTTACATTTTTCCAGATACACACGAGCTGAAACCATTGTTTGTATTGTATCATATTTTGTTTCCCACATGTTAGTTTTTTGGAAAATGGAAATATAAAAGAACTGTTGCAAAACATAAAAATATAATGGAAAAAAAGTTAAATGAAATAAACAACAGAGCGTATAGTACATTAAGTAATATGTTTAGTAGTCAAATCTACTGTTTATTATTTATTGTATTTATTGCATTATCTGCCTATGTATCCATCCATGTACTTGGTACCCCACCTTTTTTTCCCACTTTTTTTTTTAAAAAAACCCAATTTTATTTATCTAAAAGGTCAACATTCGAACAGGGAGAGGTGGAACTAAGTGAGGATCCATAAGCTGTTTAAAGAATAGAGAGAGGTTGGGGTCAGTTATAATGGGAAAGAGTAGGCTTTAAGTGTTATAAATATATTTTGATATAAATATTCTTTAATATCACTGGCCCTGAGACAGACACATTTTTACCACACAGGCCCATTCCACATTCATAAATCCCATGGGCCCACAGCCGGCCCATGTTTACTTTCCCAAGTTCAGGAAGTGAGATGCAACTTTTGAACTACTGTAATATCATATTGATTTATTATTAATATATAATTAAAAATGCATGTTGATTTACTAGCACTGAGGTATACATTGATCTGTTCATTTCGATTAAGTAAAACAGCACATCTTGTCCATTTCATGTGATTGTTCCTAATGCTATTCTTAGGATAGAATAAATTTTTGGACATGAATATTTTTGCTAGATTACATTTGATTCCAACTATGATCTGCTAGCTCAGAAAAAGTGATCTCGGTATAAATTACAGAGATGTAAGTGTCTTCACAAAACATATAATTGTACTCATATTTTTAATACAATCTGATTGTTTTAGCTTTTATTAGTAATGCTTATTGTAGTGCTTGTACTGTAGGCCACGTAACCATAACTTGTATCTAGGCTGTGCTAGAAACTAGAACCTACAACATTGTTTTTTTTTTATTTTTTTTTTTTAATACTAGCAAAAACTTATGTTTGATTAAAATTCAATAGAATTCTGAATATTATTATAATACTATAATGTTATGTACTTCTATATAATATATATAATTCTTTAATACTATGATATTATATGATTTTACTGACCATTTTGTAGAATGTATAATAATCTTATAGAAAAAAAAAACTTTAGAAAAAAACAATAATATTTCCGGAAATGTTTCTAAAAAATTAATTTATACATTAATGAAATATGATTAATATGATTAAAAATTCCCATGCTCCATATAGGAGTACTGTGTACATTACTCCAAGTACTGTGCATGTGCACATGCAGTAACCATCCATCAAATATCTGCAGGATGAGTTCAAAACTGCAATAAGTAAGAAATATGATTAATATGATTAATATTACATATAGATCAGCACTGTAATACTACATTATCCAGAACACACTAAGGCCTAGAATCAGGGCCTCTGAGAACTACAACTCTGTATAAACATGCTTCGATTCTCATCATTACGGAGTGCCACCACCTGAACATCATCACGCTTACACTCTCACAGTATATAAGAATCTCAATTCACTCAACCATATGTGAAGTAATGTTCTGTGTTTTCTCTGACACCCCAATGCCAGTCTGGTGTTATTGTTGTTTGTTACTCTGGTTGATGATCCTGTGCCTGTCCCTGGTTTCTGCTTGTACAATTCTCCTATACTGTATATAGTTTGCTGATCCAATAATACACTTGGCTCTTCCTTTACTTTGCGTTTGCTACATGTGTTTAGTTTTGTTTGTTAGAATAAACATTTAGATTGACCTGAAGCTGCATTCGTTCATAATTGCATGAAAGTTTATGATTATGGTTGAACTAACAGGCATTTTGGGTGGAGTTTTGTCATTTTTCTTAGAAAGATTACATAATTATTAGAATAAACAAGCAAGAGGCATTTCTCTCCTGAGGTTTTTTCTCCTGACCCATTAACACCCTGAAAAGACACCTGGAATAATATCATGCTATCTACTTGTGTGTGCAGTAATGGTCTATTTGAATTGTATGCAGAATGCTTCAAGTATATTGTTTCACCTTAGTTTTTTTCTCAAGTATACTTGAGTACTCTATTTAAATGAAAGTACTCAAAAAAATGAGTGCTCTAAAAAAATACATTTTCCAACAGTGCTTATTTTATAATAGAGCTCTAATTTTGCACAGTATGCTAGAGAATGCATTAATTCTGTGTTAAACCTATATTTTAAAATGTATGGTTGAAAAGCATGCATTTTGTGTTGAAAGCATGCCACAAATTAGCTTTCGGGAAAACGTGACCTTTAAATTATTAGCAAACCCTAAATTGTGCTGCCTCCTGTTAGGGCTCCTTCTTGTGTAACATTGTGTAAGGTTGAGTATCTTAAGCCCTATTTACACCAAGTTGTACTTCTTTAGACAAATACACTCCCTGCTTACAGTAGATTATTACCTCCGGCACAAAACTGTGGACTGGAGATTTTCCAAATAAATTTAACGAAACTTATAGCTGGTGTGTGAAGAAATCTCCTCGAAATCACATAATTTAATCACTTTAAACATCACTTTTACTTAGCATTTTGATTTGAGCGCATATCACTGTGCTTTCATTACAGGTACAGGAATCTAACAATCCACGTTTTATTTCATACTGGCGCATCACATTACAGTACTTCTTTAATAACCACCACAGTTATGGAACATATGAGACAAACTCGTTCTAAACTTCCTGCAGGAAGAATAAACATTTGCCCATACATCATTGGACAGACATACAGATATACAGACATACAGACAGAATTTTTTTTTGAGATTGGTTTTGGGTCCTCCAATGTATAAAGATAAAGATATTGTAAGAGGCGACTAATGTACAGACTTATTCTCTTATTTATATAGAAGCATTTGAATGCTTACAGAGCGTTTCTCTCTCACTGTTCGAAAGGATTTTATGTACAAATCTGTCACATTGTTTGAGCAGATTACATAAATGAAGTGGCATGACCCGTCACTGACACACGTTTTCCTGCTGCTTGAGTTGCATGAAACCAATCTGTTCTATTTTGCTGGGGTGCAAAGTGTGAGTGATTCATGTCCAAATGGCACTGTAGAATTTATAATGTCTGTTACACAGTCTAGATATCTAATTACTCAAAATATCTAAATGACTTTAAATGCTCTAAAATGCTTCAGCACTGACAGTGTGTCGCCGTGTGGTGAGAATAACTTATGAGTCACTGTGACCCATGTCACAATTCCTGGATGACTGAAAAAAAAAAAAAATCATATTCAGCTCATAAAGGTTTCTCTGCTGATGTCTGTGGAGGCTTTTCCCATGGGACTCTGTTGTGTGTTTTCCTAAATATAAAATATTGTTTTAAATTGGGTGTGCTAGAGTATAAAAAACACTTAATACTGCAGTGCTCCATCCTTTATGGACTGGATTTCAAGACCCATGCTCTACGGCTTTCTATTAAGAACAAAGGATCAAAGCTCACAGGGAGTTCTTGTAATTCAGATAGATCACTGCTGAGCCATTAAAATTTGAGAGCACTTTATATACACAGAAATCTCCAGAAGACAACCTGATAGCTTGTTCTACCCTGAAAGTTTGCTACTGCAATCTCTCTGACTTTTAATGGTCACAGATACTGTTTGAAATTTACATTCGCTTTTCCTTTTTTTTTTCTTTTCTGATTCCTTTGTAGACTGATGATGACTGAGTTATGGCTAATGCGTTTGGTCATATAAATGCAGATACTTAAAACAAACAATACACAGTATAGGCGGTTTTAAATAGCATCACACTATATAATCACAACCGTTTTAAAAACTGATTATTATGTTTGTGCTTCATCGAGATTCATTTTCATTTATACTGATGAACTACTTATATAGCCCTGTTATGGGACAAAAGTTATTTCAGAAGCAATTATTATTAACATTATCAGAAATAATTGGTTAACGTTTAGATACTTTTGCTCCCTATAAAGACTTTTTTTTCATGTGAAATCGCCTTGTATATTTGTAGACTTCTGTAATCTTAAATGTGTTCTGTGTGTGTACTTATATACATAGTATAGTACATAGTATAGTACATACTGTAGTATAGTACATAGTATAATTAAATGATTAATAATTAATCTTAAATGTTAGTGTGTATTAGCTGGAACAGTATAATGTACTGTACTATATATTATTGCTGTCAATCGATTAAATTTTTTTATCTAGTTAATCACAGCCATAGTAATCACAATTTTTAAATACACAGATTTACTTGTATTATAAATGTGCAATTTTGGAATAAACAAATGCATGACAAACTGATTAGAGGTAACAGATTATGCCATTTTTATAATATCTCAAGCATTAATATTTAACAAATG
This sequence comes from Clarias platycephalus, assembly GCA_030068275.1. Classification (NCBI taxonomy): domain Eukaryota; kingdom Metazoa; phylum Chordata; class Actinopteri; order Siluriformes; family Clariidae; genus Clarias; species Clarias platycephalus. The sequence goes on along the minus strand of JAQQZT010000020.1, from coordinate 11,024,319 downwards.
TTAAATCTCTCAAATGGTACTTTCATTGCATACGGTGGCTGGGAAGTATGGGGTGTGGCAACCTACCAACGGCAGGTCACCTCATGGATCCTCATTTACAAAAATCAATACCTTAGAGCCTTAGCCGCCTGAGCCACCACTCCCACATATTGCATTTAATGTATTCTTTTAAATAAAGCTCATCTTGAAGGTAGCTCGAGTACACAACTTTGGTTTCATCCAAGCTTCCGTTTAGAAGCTTTTTATAATTGTTTTTTTTTTTACTTATTTGATTATGGGAAGCCATTAGGGTCAAATTTGATAATATAATGAATAAAATTTCTAGATAAATCACATGCGTTACCACATTAATATTGACAGTCCTGCTGTATACACAGTATATATCTGTTCTTTGTTCAATACTCAACTTTTGAACCATTGCATATTGTAGCCTCAGAGTTGTTCTTGGCTGACAGAATTAAAGCCCAGTGTTTCCAAATCGGCCCTTTCTCTATGGACCCTGTCTGACACGAATAAGCAGGTGTACAGGTGGTCCTATTGAAGTTGCCGTCAGAAAAACAAAAATGGTTTCTATGGCAACACGTCTTTCTCTATAGCATCATCAGGGGATTTTACAACATGTAATTATAAAGGCATACATTTTTGTTTACAGAATAGTGTAGACTTTCTTTTTTCAAATGACATTTATTAGACAATTGTTTTCGACATAAATATTTTAATGTTTGGAATTTTTTTAAATTAGTTTAAATGCAAACAGTTCACATCAATGCAAAAAAACATTACATTTTATAGACATTAAGCGACGCCTCCTCAAACAGGATGGCTACTCACAGGTAAATGTTTTGCAGATTGTTCTGCGTTACTTTCTCTAAGGGTAATAAATATGCAACTATCCGTTCAAAGAAAATAAAGTGTATGAAATGGCATTTGACAGAAAACAATTTCCATTTATTTCACTTCATTTCATATGAGTGCTTGAAGAAAATATTTTTTTTCTGGACTGGAAATTTTCTGAACAAATTTAAAGAAACGTATAGCTGTTGTGTGTAGAAATCTTCGAAATCACATAATTTAAATAAGCACATTGTGTTTGTTTGGTTGTCCAAGACATTGTACTTGTGCACCAACTTTGTCTCAGTTTGATTCTTGTGCATACGATGCATACCTCATGCATCGTTAGTGTAAAACCACTTTCTCACTGCAATCGAACAGGTTATTTAGTTTTAGTCTAATTGCTGTCTAAATAAAACTTTCCAAGAGGGAATGCACCAGGGATTGATTTAATTAAATTATTCGTTCTACAGCCCAAAAAAAAGAATTAATAGAAAATATAAAGTAAAAATAAAACAAATTAACCTACACTTTACATTTCAAAAAAGTAAAAAATAAATCCCGACAGATAAGTGTTTCCGTGTGTGTGTGTGTGTGTGTGTGTGTGAGAGGCTAGAGTAAGTGGAGACTCTTGCTTTCAGCCCCTCCTGTCTCCCCCTTCT
>JAQQZT010000020.1:10997101-11020490 GCA_030068275.1 Clarias platycephalus | reverse complement strand
CCATCTCCACATCATTGCATTCAGTTTTTATTCACAATTTGTTAAGTGTCCCAACTTTTTTGGAATCCGGTTTGTAGCTTTTGAAATGGAACTATGTGGACACCAAGCAATGTCATGTTTGACACTGAAATGAATAAAAAACTATTATGCAATGGTCACTGTTATATTAATTAATACATAAAATGAATAAGGAGTGTGATTGGTAAGTTACATAATTAAGAAGAATGAGAAGACATGGTGAAACTGAAGCACAAGCTCAGTGACATCTTGGTGTTGGGTCGGCGAGAGTTTGTCCCCCTGGTGAACCTTGGTCCATCCTAGCAGACCTGTGAACAAGCAGAAGAGGCATTTTTAAACATTTTTTTTGGACCTGCCACTCGGTCAGGAACTTGAAGGCTGCACTGGGGAGCAGCAGCAGCAGAACCCCACCATCTGGTTGGAACTTTGGGCCGGGCAGGACAGTTGAATGCCCTGATTTGTTTGGCTTGGGCATGTTCAATGAGTTTAGCTTGGGCTTGTTTAGACAAATGGCTTCACTTTTGTGATATGCTCTTACTCCCATCCATCCGTCAATCTCGGACCCTCTGTAGTCCAACTAGGGACTGTGGAGGCCAATGGTCACCATTGGAGGTGCAGATGACCATTGTATTTGTTCCCGTTTTCACAACCACGGTAGGACCTCCTGTCAACATTCACACACACATTCAGACACTATGGGGAGTTTGAGAATGCCAATTGACCTAATCTTCTCTTCCTCGAGGAAACCCACCAAGCACGAGGAGAACATTCTTTCAATTTTATGCACACAGACCTTGTGGCGGGAATTGAACCCGGACCCTGGAGGTGTAAAGCAACAGTGCTAACCACTACACCACCATAGATGTTTGTTCACTATGTGTATGCACACTTTTACAATACAGTATATGTATTTATTCATGATGAATACATATGCTATCTGTACAGTATATGTATTAGTGATTTCCTAACCAGAATTTTATAAGAGGCTTATAAACTATGTAGTATGCATGAAATGATATATAATTATATATAATCATATACCTTGTCGTTCACTTGTGAACTAGTAAAAAGTAGGTTGCGTAGTTTCCATAGAAACAACAATGTGTATTTTAGGGTAGTTGACTGACATTCTTAATGCTGAGAAGAACAAATGTTTAACACATAGTAGATTTTTCCCTGTGTTCACAGGAATTTGTTGCTGTCACATTTTATAAAGTGTGATTCTTTAGAATAAGGCTGGCCAGACTAAACTTTGACTTGTTTGATTATTTTATGTTGTGCAGTATATTTAAATTTTTCGAAAGGGGTCAATGAATATTTTTATTCAGTCTAATACCAAAAATTCATTAATTAAACATAATTTGGATGCCACTGGTGCGTGATGGGTTGTTGCCCCCACTGTTACTTTACAGTATATCTTGCTTAGTGGATGTATTTTTTTTACACATGCATCGAAAAGAGAATGCGAATTAACCGGAGAGGAGTCATACCACTCAAAACCAAAACTAATCGATTTTTAATACATTTTAAACATTTTAATTGTTTATTTTTTAAGTCAGTTTTGTTCACTGTGGAACTTCAGAATAACTTAAATTTCCTAAAACACACACACTGACCTGGGGAAAATGGGAACAAATAATAGACAAAATCTAAGTTTTATCATTTTATATTTAATATCCATTTGTATTTAATATGAATGAAGCTGTCAATTACACTGAAAGCATTAAAGCGGCCCATCACCAATACTGTACATTAAACAATCGTAATTTATCACACAGCGGCATGGTGGTGTAGTGGTTAGCACTGTCGCCTTGCACCTCTAGGGTCTTGGTTCGATTCCCGGCTCTGTACGCATGGGGTTTGCATGTTCTCGTTGCTTGGTGGGTTTCCTCCGGATACTCCGGTTTCCTCCCACAGTCCAAAGATATGCAGGTTAGGTTGCTTGGCGATCCCATAGTGTGTGTGTGAGTGAGTGTATATGTGTCTGTGCCCTGCGATGGATTGGCACCCTGTGTACCCTGCCTCATGCCCTAAGCCTCCTGGGATAGGCTCCAGGCCCCTGAATACAGGATAAAGCGGTATAGAAGATGAGTGAGAGTGAGTGAATTTAACACACATACCAGATTGTTATACAGTATATATTGTTATTGTTATAACGTTTTTCCTTTTTTCTTTTTTAGCATGGCCTTACATGCTTCATAATGTCTTTGTCTCATTACTTTTGCGTTTTAAGGCTTGTCATTATTCAAATGTGTTGGTTTAAGCTGTATCTAATGTGTATTTATCAACTATTTGTCTGTTCACTGCATCATCCTGTTTTTAAACCAGTTGCAGTGTGGGAAACTGATCTCTGATCCATCTTTAAATCGTGACCTGGGGTTTGCTCTCTGTGAGCCTGTCAATGTGTTACTTAAATAAGGTCATCTTCATAGTGGGAGTCCTTGAATTGGGAGCACCGCACAGAGTGCAGGTCTAATAAGAGCATGTACTGTATTGCTAAAAATCCTCCGAAAATTAATGGGAAGTGCTCTTGCGCTAGGCACACTTCACACCCAAAACAATCACTATTCATAAATGTTTGAATATTCTGTAAGCAGCTGAACCAAATTGCTGTTATTTAGAATTATAATAAGATGTATCTATTTATAACAAAAATTCCAGACTAAACTGATGTGATATTGAAAACATTTAGGACTGTAATTTAATCACAAGTTTCAAACAAACCATCATGCATGAAAGCAGTTTGCAATGTTTTTTTTTTTTTTTTTTTTTTTTTTAAATGAATACATGGTAACTCAGGATGATGGCATAGTAGTTAGCACTGTTGCCTCGCACCTCCAGGGTCAAAGATTTCCTCCATGTGCTCTGGTATCCTCCCAAAGTCCAAAGACCTGCAGAGTGGGCTAACTGACATTTCCAAATTGTCCATAGTGTGTGACTGAGTGTATTTGTGTGTGCCCTGCAGTAGATTGGCACCCCCTCTAAGGTGTACCCTGCCTACTGTCTCAAGGCCTCTGGGATAATAGAAAATTAGTGTACTTTGATTTAAAAACGGGAGGGTAAACAGGAATTAGGAGATTGAGAGTGAATACAGCTCACATGCGTCCTGTGCCACTCCCTTTTTATACCCCTGAGCGGTACGATGGCTGATCTTCTAGCTAAGCTTATAGTTTAAAATGTCAGGACATATCAAAACTTCTCTAGGGCCCCAAAACACCCTCAGACCCCAGAGGCTTAAGGAATCCTATCCTGTTGCTATGCTACTTTTGTTTCCCATGTGGTTGCCTAGCTAGCCATGTCTTTGAACCGCCAAGAAGAGACACACCATAATCTCCAACCTCCTGAATGAATCTGGTATTTTGCAGATAGAAGAGAACAAAAAGGAGGAGACGGTTCCAGTTGTGGCCATCATCGGTCACCAGCTTCTTCAGCATGACTCTGAGGGTCTGGCTAAAGTGCTCAATTAGACCATTGGTTTGGGGCTGATGCAGCAAGGTTCTAAGCTGTCTCACCTGCAGCAGCCAATTATTTGGGCATTAAACAGGAGCATAAACTCCCATGTGATGTTGTTGGAGGTACAGTAGGTTTGTGGAGTGGAACTGTTTCTGGATTCTGGGTGCAACGATGCACTCGTGTTCCTCAGCCATTTTTGGGCCAGGAAGAGGGTTATTTGGGGCCTAATTCTCACTTTCCACGTATCAGACCCGGGTCCAGCTGTGTTTCTGAAGGTCATCCCCATTCCGCTCCTGGCCAAAATTACTGTATTAACATTGAATTGTTAAGAATAATATATACTGTACCAGTCTAATGATCCCACTGATCAAATAATTTATTGCTAACTCTTAGTTGGGGTGGGTAATGTCCTGATGCTTGTTGAATCAAAAATAAATAAGAAAAGGTCAAAGCCATTAGATTTCCAGTTAAAAAAAGAGATTAAATAAAAAGTGAAAGGGCTAAAAGATAAAGGTATGCTGCTATGCTTTATTTTTATGGGTATATATGTAATGGTGTTGTTGATGCTCCTAGCAACGGGTTGCCATAGTGGACCACTGGTCCGCAGTGACAAGCTTGGCACAGGTTTTTACACCTGACGCAACCCTCCTATTTTTTATCCGCTTTTGGGACAGGCACTGAATCCAGTGGCTAGGGTTTGGGCACTGGCTGGGTTTGGGCACAAATAGGCTAATATAACATATTTATTTACCTACTTTGCTGTGTTGCTACATTGGATATCATTTCACATATGTAGTCTACAGCAAAACCATTGCAACATATCAAGCACCTTGCTGATTTGGATTGCTTTCACTGAAATGATGTCATAAAGTTTTTGTCTGATGCAAAAAGATTATTGGTCAGGGAGGTTGGTATTGTATGGTACATTTTCCATTTTGTAAAAGTTTCATATATATTTAGAATTTGCATAGTTAAGGCAAATGTTTGTCTGGGGTGCTGTACACATTAGGACTGCGCTGAAGTTTTTGAGAAGCAGTGAAACTGAAAAGTAGTGTTTGCTGCCGGTAAACTGTTTGGTCCTAATACAAGTGTAGTAACACCAGTGATACTAAAATTTAAATGAAAATGACATTTTTGTATAAATCATGCACGCCTACCTTGTTGAACCATTATGTAGGTGTACATTTGCATAATTTTACACAACCCTGTTAAAAACCCAGGATTTTGTATAAAGGAATATAAAAACAGTAATAAAATGACACGATGAGTAATAAAACATCTTTGTCCAGCTGTATTGCCATGAACCAACAAAATAGCAACCAACAAAATTCAAATTCAAGTGAAACAGAATAAAAAGAACAAAAAAAGAAAACAAGTCAAAAAGAAACAAGTCAAACTCAACAGCATTTGTATTGATGGTGACGGTTCCACCAAGTCCTGTCCTTCTTGTTATTGTTATGCCATAACTACCCTTAAACATACTTCAAACATTAAGAGAGCAAAGTTTATTTTCTTCAACATTTGACTTTGCCTCGACCTTTTATGAAAGTTTTCGCTCATTCAGAACTCCATCAAGATCTCGGATGAGCTCGACAATGTTCTACAAATCTCAAAAGTTGTTCAGGATTAACCCATCACACAGCATTTATTCTTCAACTGAGAGTTGCTAAGAAGGTTTTGTGCGAGCCAAAATACAATATGAGCGAGCATGTACAAGGGTGAGATCGAGTTTGCGTGACTGAAAATAATATTTTGTGTGCCCCAGTGGATGATAGGTGGGGCATGTCTGTCTTTCAGGGGTGGCCTGGCCCCCGTGAACCTCCCATGGTGCCAATCCTGCATACGTTTTTTCTTAATATATAATGTTTGTGCTTGTAAAACTCCCATACTAGAAAAATGTCTTCTATACTATAACAATGAGTGCTAGTGCTTTGACGCATAAATTGACCTGGTGGACTCAATACATTCATAGACATACAGTATAGCTATTAAATCTAAATGACATGACTGACAAGCAGCCTGAGCTTTTCTGATTAGATAAATATACCCGAGTCAGTAATATTAGAATGTGCTGACTCCTTTTTAATGCCTCATGTAATTTGTAAAGATTTCATAGGGTAATTTATAATGAGACTGATACTTGTGCTGCCAAAGCTGTAGTGTACTGTATGAATATAAAGATACACAGTGTTTTTTCCTCATATTTGTAATGGAGAGAGGCCCATATTAGGCAAATCTTCCGAGAGGAAGAACAATTGGCCGGGTGTGTGTCAGTGTGAGCTCACTAGCTGTGGGTGTGTGTGGGAGACCAAATCAAAGGTGAGTACATGGCTCTTTTGTAGCGCTTCCAATCAGGCCGAGAGGCTGAAAAGGCTGCTCATGCTTTTCAACAACACTGAACAGCTCAGCCAACTATTGGAGATGTCAGTAAGCGATGAGAAAATGCTTGCTTGTCTACAATGTCTACAGAGGCGCTCATCCTCAGGTTTTACACTGAAGCCCTGTTGCTTATTTTATTTAGGCAGAGCAGAACAACATGAAGTGTAATAGGATCTAGGACTACCCTGATCTGCCAGAACGGCGTAAATGCATAGTGACATTCTAAAATGTTCTGCACTGGAACTGTACTGGAGGTACGGTACTAAACCTTATTCCAAAAGATATTTCTCCAACTGGAGTTTCCTGGAATATTCCTTTTTATCACTACATGTACATAAGTTTATAACATTAAATGTTCCAATGTGCAGATGTTGTATATTATAATTTTGGATTAAAAAAAGAAAACAGTCAAAAAGGGTGGTCAGGTCTTGTGATTGCAGAGAATTTGTTTGGGATTGTTTGAGGTATTTTGTACAGCTCAGACTACATACTCTCATTTTCTGGGGACTCTCACTTTTATTAAACACTACCTTTTGAATAAAATTTTTTATTCACCTTTAAAGTGAATAAGAGACGTAAGTTTATAATAACGAGTGGAATGATGGACACTCAAAGCTCTAGTTAGCTGTAATTAAATGGCAAGCATCATATGCTGTTTGAGCAAAGTCTGTTACTGTACTGTCCTTTTTTCCTTATGGGGAAGTTTTTTTGTCCCTGGAGATTTCTATGGTGAAGGAGGAAGCACATGCTCATGCCAAGTTATGCAACCAATCCAGAAAGTGCCAGGGCCCATATAATGCAACAGTTTTCCTTTGGGCAAAATATGCTTTACAATCTCTTTCTCTCTCTCTCTCTCTTTCTTTCTGTCTTATGCTGAAAACACAATTTTAAAGAAAGAACAGCATAAAGAGGCATATTTAACCTGCTTCACACACTCAGCTTTTTTGAAAAGCTGCACTTTTAACCTTTGACCCATTGTGCCATGTTAACAAGTACTGTATGCCTGCACAACTAATTTTAAATCAAACGAAATTAGTTGTTTTGGTACTGTATGTTGAAAAAAAAAAAAACTTGTGTAATTTAGGCTTCAGCTGAATTGTTTCTAGTTCTGAATATGTGTATTCAAATTTAGTATGTGAAAAATAAAAATAATATATCACATGAACAGGTAAATATTCACTTTGTGTATATTTAAATTATCATAATTCACATGGTGGAAAAAAGTTACCAAAAAATGAATAAATGTAAAAAAGAAATTGGTGGCACGGTAGCCACCAATTGGCCAGCACTGTGGCATCGAACCGGGTCGAGGGTGCGAGTACCAGTTTGGGTCTGTGTCCATGGAATTTGTTCCCCTGGTGTTTAAGGGGTTTCCTCTACTGTAGGTACTTCAGTTTTCTTCCACAGTCCCAAAGATTAGCCCAGAGTCCCCTGGGATATACTCGGGGCCCCATCACCCTGTTCAAGATAAGCAGTATAGAGAATGAGTGAGTGACAGAGTAAAAACAATCAAAGGTAGATTAGTAAAAGATTGAAGCAATTTTGTGCAATTGCATCAGATTTATTTATCCCAAACCTTAAGAATCTTTATTTTTCTCTCTTTAGTTCTGTTAGTTTAGATCATGGACATAATTTTTTCTGTTGCATGATATGCCCAAGATCGGGTTGCTTAGCTTTGAAAGGGAAGTAAAGCCAGATCAATGTCACAGTCCACTCAAAACCCAGCAAAGCCTATTTGACATCCCTGCTACAGTACCTATGTACTATGAAACAATGCACTTTTTAAAAAGAGACATTTTAATGCAAAGTAATGTAGTTTTAACTAAAACAATGAACTTTAACACTGTCTCTTACCTTACCAGTTAAGAAATACAAAGAAATAAATGTTACAGTTGTTCTGTTGTAATATCTTGCTTACATTGATGTTTGCTGTTCTGTTTTTATTATATGTATTAACTCATTGTCACTTTATTACCTGAATACTTTATCTCACTTGCGGCTTTATTCCACATGACATTGTGTGCATCTGTATTACTTAATGAATGGGGAAGAAATTCCAATGCAGGAAAATCAAGATATTTTAATACTCAAAAAATATAACTATAAGACTGAACATGCAGCAGTGTGCACATATGCAAACCATAGACATTACAGTTGACATATGTATCTTATATGAAAATATTTGTTTTGGAACAGTTTTGCCATCGATGACTGATAAATGGTAGCCAGCTGTTTGTCTAGAGGGGGCTATTACAGAGTAATCAAACCATGCTGGAGTCAGAGGTGATCAAGAGCCTGTGGTACATCTGAGGGAAATGAGTTAGATAATTACATAATTAGGATTTCCGAAGAACAAACAGATGAAAATGTGCTATTTTAACCACTGCATTGAAGTCTAAAAGTTGTGTATTTTTATTAAAAGAATGAAGAACAATGTACTGTACTATAATGAATAACTAAAGTCTTACATGTTGTTTTAATCCATCACTTCTTTATTTAAGAAAAGTGTGGCATTAATAATAACAACCTGAAATTGTTATTATTATTATTATTCCACTCACTCTCACTTATCATCGCAGGAGACTGAGGGCACAAGGCAGGGTGCATCCTGAATGGGATGCCAATCCATCGCGGGGCAAACACATTCAATCACTCATTCACACATTAGGGGCAATTATTGTGTAAATAATTAACCTAATCTGCATATCTTTGGACTGAAGTCACCTTAGTCACTTACCACTTTGTGTCCAGTAGTTACAGTATATGCTTTAGTGGTTCAGATCGGCAAATTAAACAAATTAACCTGCACTTTTGAAAAGAATAGTAGCTGGAGTAAGACGAGAGAGGACAGGAGGAGACAACTTTTCGTTTTTGCTCGTCTTGCAAAACATTTGCAGACCAAGTTACTTGCAATCCAATTTTCCACTGTATTTTTTAAATGCAAGACTACTTAAATGTGTAATATGGAATATTGGAATGATTACTTGAGATTTAGCTGTTAGTTACTCACAAGGGGGCAACCTCTGGTTCAGAAAAAATAAGCCAGTGCAGAAATGCTCAAATGACTTCCTCAAATGACTAGGAGCTCCAAAAGTGAGTCATAAAATAAATTAACATGTCCAAAGCCTGGTACAAAAACAATAACAACAACAACAACAAATGTTTTGGTTTCCATAGCTACAATCTCCATTCATGACAACTCTGTGTGGGTGAACGTTTATACAGTATAACTCATTACTTAAAATTATATTAAGCCATAAAATTATACATAATTAGAGGTGTAAGAGTTTGAGTGACAGCTGCATTGTAGGTGTTAAACTGTTAGCTGTCTGCTATGCATCGCTTTAGCTAAGCAGCTAAGGGGAATCGTTGCAGTAAAACATACTGTACCACAAGCGATGTTGGAATTGCTACGAGACTACATGTAGGGTATGGATGGAGGAGTTCAATCAAATGCAAAGTAACGTTAGCATATTAACCATGTTAGCATTTTAGCTAAGCTACTGTAGCTAGTTTCTGGTACTGTAAGTGAGATAAATAGGTGTGTTCCAACCAAGTCCCAGGTGCTGTTTGCCCATATTCACATTTATGGATTAATCGGGGTTTAGGTGGAGTCAGCTCCTGCCAAGTTGCGGATGACCAGAGATCCAAAAGTTGAACTTCAAAAACGTTCTTCAGAAAACCTATGAGAAACATCATGGAGTATTTGCCTAGTTCTTTTTATACAGTCTATGGTTACTTATGATGATTATGGTTGAATGGACAGTAAAATGCTTTTGCTAATTTAACATGGATCATTTTTGTTACATTTGATAATTGAGTAAAGATTTATGAGTAATTGTTGTGTAAAGTGATCTGTGTGTACTTTCTCGGAATTAGTGATGTAATATACAGTAATGCCCTCGTGCTGCGCGTATCAGGTTCTGTGCTCAAAATATTTCCCCCTCACAGTGAATGCTTTGCTGTGTGAGTGTGTCCCCATCTGTGGATTGGCAGAAGTCGGGGTCGCTACAGCAATGACCATAATCAGCAAAGACAGAGGTCAACCATTGCTTAGTTCTGATGGCTTAGATGGATAAATGGTATCGTTTGTGTTTATATTTCGATTTAAATCCAATGTTATTGTCAATATTTTATATTTAAGTGGACCAAATGTTAAACTGACCATATACATCAATTTGTTTCATCATATTTTATTGGCTACTGCTATAGTAAGAAAAATGTTTAAGCAGTCAGGATTATTTATTTCCTCTTATTCAATTTGATTTAATGGGAGTGGTCATAAAGTGCTTTTTTTTTCTACAGTAATATTAAAATGGAAAGACCATATTAATAACTAGTGTAAGTACCTGCAAAAGAGTTTTTAGAAATAGTTAAAAGGTTAAAGCTAAAAATAAGCTGATTAGCTTTAATGTAATCAGTGATATTATTATTGTCATGTATGTCATTAGATTTTCTACTATTGTCTGTCATCCACTGAAAATATCTACAGTACACTAAGTTACATCACTGGTGGTAGCATTGTTTTTTTAAGCAGTTTTTTTTACACACACACACACACACACACACACACACACACATATATACTGTATACAGTGAGTCTAAAGCCTTTAATTAAAAAAAAATTAAAAATCTAGTGGAACCTTGGATTATGAGCATAATTAGTTCTGGAAGTGTGCTTGTATTTCAAAACACTCGTAAACCAAAGCGAATTGAAAGTATGAAAGACAAATTGAAAGACAAATTAACCTGCACTTTAACTTTGAAAAGAATTGCGACAGAGCAGTGCACACACATACAAACACAAAATAAAATATGTTTTACGCGCACACACATGGTCACAGTGTTATAGTAAACAGTACATGCGTGCACAGATGTTGATTTTTACCAGTAAGAGACGCACACTAAGACCCAGCAGGGGAGACGATTACCCACAATTCCGCAGCACAAGAGAGAGAAAAACCATTGGCTCAGTTGTGACCACGTGATGCTAGGCGTCAAAACAAGAAGCGCATGCGTGATACATGATACTTGGTACTCGTAAACCAAGACCTGTTCGTTTTCCAAGTCAAAATTTCTTAAAAATCTTTGGTCGTCTTGCGGAACACTCGCAAAGCGCGTCACTCACCATCCGAGGTTCCGCTGTATATACTTTTCACCATTAACTGAGTGCTTCACACACACACACACACTGGGGTGCTGGCACTCTTAACTATAGGTCGTTCTCTCTAACTTTCTCTGATAATAATAATTATTGGCCATTTTTAAATGTAAAGCTATTACATGACTAATTTTGAATAAACTACAGGACAAAATGGTTTAATTAAACTGCTTTATTATATCTGCAAAGGCAGAACAGCCATTGGTTAACATTTTACCCCCCCCTCACCCCCTTTTAAAATTATTATAATTTTTTTTAATGCGTTATTTGTTTCCTTTTCCCTGGATAACAAAGAATCTTGTGATAGATTGGGCTGTGACGCATACACTGTTGCACCCTTCATTTTCAGAGGAACGAAGGCCGCATTTGAAAAAGCCTTCAAAATGTGAGCCTTAGTCACGACGCTATGATGTAATCAGCCTTCAAATGCATCCTTCAAAGGATGCAGCCCCCGAATTGAGACACAACGGTGGTCTCCTAATGCATTGCCTTTGTCAAGCCATCCAATTGAATTTTTTTTATTGTTAACAAGGAGGTGTCTATCGCAGTATATATCATTATCATAGTTGCACAAGCCTCCGTAAATACAGTATACTTATTAAATTGCCCACAGGTGTAGACATGTCTTACCTGCCATTTTCACCTGCACACCTACAAGTGGCACTTAACCACATTCCTACTGCCACAGTGATGTTAGTATTTAATAACTGTTAACAAGATGTACAGTATGTTTTAAAACCATAACCCATATTAATTCTGTACAAAATGTTTTCTACTTTTTCAGTGTTGTACTTTGACTAATTCATTCTAAATCACATTTTGTCCTGACATGCTATGTAATTGGAGAAGTGTTTCCAGGGATTCCATCAGTTAAATCTAAATTTATGGTGCTTTTTTTGGTTTGTAATGTGGTTGTTTATGGAACTAATGCCAGTGCAGCTACTGTAGTATGGGATAGGGTACTGTAGCTGTCAAAAAAGACATGCGTGTACTAATAAACATTCGTAAATATTGGCCTACGGTTGTGCAAAAATGTGGTTTTGTAAACTCTTGTATAAATCAAATCATACATCAAATATGTAGTGTGTGTTCTTATGTGAGAATACGATTCCAAAAATATACAAAAATAAAACAAAAATCATAATAATACGAAGCACGATTTCATGCTTGGGTTTTTTTTTAATTATGAATACGAATTGATAACCGTGACTCTACTGTCAAAAATACATCACAGGCTCTGAGGCTTTATGTATCGAACAGGAGATACATAGATTTTACAGTACAAACAGCGCATGCGTTTGTACTGTGTTTGACTTGGAGGCGGCAAGATGACAGACGAGGAGAGTACAACAGAGACGGGACGAAATCAGAAAAATAGCTTATATATCTCACATTGTGTTGTAATATCATTTTCTTACTATATTATGAACGCATGAGCCATTTGTGAAATCAATGTATCTTCTGCTGTATTTGTACATGCACATCTTTTTTGACAGCTACTGTACTTACCCCATAAGATAGAGTGAAAAACCATCAGCATTGGCTGTATTCTATAAAACAGCTAAAAATAATGTTTTTTAAAATTAATTAATTTATTCATTTATTTTATTTTTGCCAATAATTTGCTTTGTGTGGAATTTAAGTGTGACAGGACAGCACCTCATAAAAAAACCACAGATTAAGTTTTATGCTCAGATGTCTTTATTTTCACATAGTGCAAGAGACAAAAATGGCAAAAGCAGGTACTGTAAGCAGACTTTCTTTAGACCTTGTGATAAGGGACTTGCAGTGGGATTGCAACAGGATTCAGATTAAGTCCCACTAGGGCTGAGTCTTGTGCGCCTGAACCTTTTACTTTTAAAAATACTTTTTAAAAAACATCCTATTTTACAGCAAGTATTACATAGAAATACTTCCATTCAGGGTACTTTCAAAAGTACAAAATTAAGATGGGTAAGGAGTCAGTTTATAAATGCCTGTCCTAAATTTTGCCTATATACTGTACAGTAGTGCCTGTGGATGTGTAAGACCTCAATAGTTAAAAATGCTTTTCTTTTGCAGTAATAATCACAGATATGGACATGAACAATTTAGTTTTTAACCACATACTGCCAATCCCAGGAGACTTAGGGCACAATTTGGGGTATACCATAGATGGGGTGCCAATCCATCGCAGGGTGCACACACACACACACCGGGCAATTTGGAAACACCAATTAACTTAATCAACTTAAAAATCCCAATTAACGTAAGTTTAATTAACGTAAACTCCATGAACACAGGCCTGAGGTGAGAATCGAATTCTCGACCCTGGAAGGCCACAGTGCTAACCACTGTGCCAACATGCCGCATGCAGGGAAACATTAATCTTTTTATTAGGTAATTTAAATATTTTTAATCACATGGTGAAAAAAAACACCTTACTAAACTAATCTGTGATTACTGTCACAGTCATTTTAGCATAAACAGAGATCAGTCGACTGAAGAGAAACAGTTTACCTCAGGTAATAAAAAAAGAGTCCTGCATTTAGCTCAGGTGATAAGACAGAGACTTAGATGGATGATGCTGATAATCAAATTCATAACTTATTTCCCATTGTGAACATACAGTATAATTTGACAATAAGAGACATTTCCTCCTGGAAAGATTCTCACGTTCATATAAGAATATTTACCTGAAAATATGAAACTTTTTACAGCATTTACTTACATCTGAATAGTCGTTTACATAAATCCTGCATGTGAATGGAGCACTAAAGGCGGGGGCGGGTCTCTAACATGTGTGGAGAATCTGACATAAGTCTGTTTTTTATTTTTAACAAGCATTTATTTGCCAATAATCTTTTTGGGGCTGCTACACCCAGGAATATAGATTAATTTATAAAAACACTTGCAAAGAGAGAAAAAGTGATTGGCATAAGGGTTTTAAGAGGAAGGTGGGTGCTTGCCTGTCAGTTTGGCAATAATATTAAAACAGGTTAGGATTATTGCAGCTGTGATCATTTATTTAAGTATGGGAAACATGTCCAGCAGTAAGGTTTGGTTGTCAAAATGCTGTGACAAATTAATTGGTAGTTAAAATTGCTTTGATGAAATGATGTACAGTAGGATCAATATTATCTACAGGACGCTGGGATAAAGTTGAATGAATGAACCCCACCATAATGTTGCAAATATGACTTTACTGTTTGCCTGCAATATTTAAGATTGTTGTTGTTGTTTTTTCAGCTGCCCCCCCTTTAGTGGTCAGCATATACGCTTGCCATATCTAAACATAAATTTTAGCACAAGTTGCCCTTCCTGATGCAACCCTCCCATTGTTATCCATGGCATGGGAGCGGGAAAATCTAAGAAAACATGTACCTCTGAGATTGTAGAGGATTGCAGTTAGTAAAACCAGTTGTACTACACAATGTTACCAAATAAAGCACATCATTCGTAATACTGTGAATGTTTATTATATAGTATTACACAAATATTGATGAATATATATATATATTTTTTCTGGGTTGCATGCGGTTTTTTAGAATGATATAAAAGTAAGGTAAACTAGTTTAGTCTTGACTCTTAGTTGACAGTGTTGAGTGGTGGGTAATGTTATCTCTTTATAAATATGTTATGGTCATCTAATTGGTGTTTCCAAATTGCTTGTAGTGTGAGTGAGAGTATGAGCATCCAGAGTGTAGAACAGTAGCAGGGATAGTGCATCACCTTGGTATGTGCCACATTTGATGGCCACTTAAACGATTTGTCTTGAGTTGACTTCCAGTTGAGTTCTTGAGGAAGGTCCTTAATGTCCTATTGGCTTTGTTAGTGCCAGGTATTCACAAATCCATTTGTATGGCATGAGTTGTCGGCTTTCCTTTAGTCAATCAAGTGTGTCCTCAGATTGGTCTGTCTAGACTTTGGGTCAGTGTTAATGACTCTTTCTATTAGTAACTGGTGTTATTTCCAATGGCCCCGAGCTGAGCTTACAGTATGTCCCGGTCCTGTATTTTGGGAGCTTTTGGCCAGGAGTTGCATGGCACTGTTCTCTTGTGGGCGTCTTGCATAATCAGCACTGTACTTCCTTGTGTTTACCTCTCTGGTTTAAAGCCTGATGCTTCAGCTAATTCATCTGTGCTGCTAGACTTCCATGCACTGCTGGTATTTTCTTTAGCCAGTAGGTATGGACCATGTCTGGCCTGGGTGTTGTCCAGCTCTTTTTGAATGTCTGCTACTGTGATGGTGACTGATTTCTGTTCTGGGAAGTTGCTATGGTTTGCTCTCATGTTCTGCAGCCACTAGGCACTGATCTTATGTCTTCTCTTTCTCCATTATGTTCTTCAAGTACAATCCAGATTCTGCTTGTAATGACTCTGTTCTAACTGTGCTATTCCTCTGTAGTTGTGACTATACATTGTAGTTTGATTCATTTATCATTTTGGCTTTTGCCTTTCTTCACGACCGCTGATGGTGTCAAACCCATGCATATCTTCAGTTGTCTGGTCTGGTTCTTGATTATAATACCATTCTGTTGTTCCACCAGTAGACTAACTTTTCTTCGACTGGTCTTGGTCTTATAAAATGTTTTCTCTGCCCACTGCCATACTTTGCCGTTAAATCTGGGGAAATGAGTTAAAGTTTTTATGCTAGTGGTCACTTTTTTAAATAGTTACAGTATCCTAATGTTAGCTAGCAGCAGCAGCAGCAAAATCCTTCATTGTATATGTGTTTTAAATTAATCTGTCATTACCGTGATTGTCATGTGCCTCCCAAGATACAGTAGTTACCTCAGTTATTGTAACTCTTGAGCAACAAGATGTTACATCATTGTAATCTAATACAACAACAGCAGCGCAGACTGTTTCAGCGCAGACCCCCAAGTTTTAACCATTTCCATTAGCTCGCTAAATGTTTCACCTGAGTTTGTAGTTTTCAATAGTTATCAGCTGAATGCTCTCATATTGTGAAATGGTAAACATTTAATGTTGGACTAGGACAATAAAATCTTTTTGAACTATTTCTTCCTGCAGCTATTTATGCTAACAGTTAGCAGATGGATTGAAGTTCTATGTTAACCACCCGAGGTTACTATTTCAACAAATTCGGCTTCCATTGGCACTGATCATAACCTCTGCCAAACTATCAAATTATTACACATAAAACATTGACCCATGTTCATCAAAGAGACAGTCTGATGTCCCAAACATCCTTAAAGCATGGTAGCCATGTGCAGAGATGTTAAAATTAAAATACAACTTAATCTGAAAAATTATTTTCAAATTTAAAATTTTGTTATTTAACAGCCTCTTAGTTGTCCCTAAAATTTCTCATCTGAATGTAGACTGCTCATGATAATGTGTATTAGAGACATTTTAATTTAACGACCTTATATTAACTGATCTGTGCCCAGAGTGATATACTGTAGGAGTCTTTTCAGTCAAGTAGATTAAGCAAGAGTATAATCATAAAAATAGTAATATAACATAGAGCCATAATAGTGCGATGGATTGGCACCCTGTCCAAGGTGTACCCTGCCTAGCGCCCGATGTCTCCTGGGATAGGCTCCAGGCCATCCGCGGCCCCGAAAGATAAAGCTGTATAGACGATGAGTGAGTGAGAGAGTAGAGCCATAATAGATAACAGTACTTTTAAGTTTGGGGCAGCAGGCGGCTTAGAACTGTCGCTTTGCACCTCCAGGGTCTGGGTTTGATTCCCGACCAGGTTTCCTCCCACAGTCCAAAGACATGCGGATTTGGCTAACTGGCTTTATGTACTTCATCCACAATTGTATGTGTATATAGGGTTGTAACAGTACACATATTTGAATTCGTACCATTCAGTAATTCAAATGAATATAGTCTATCTTTGTCAAGTGCAGGTCGAATTCTTTTTTATTAATTCAGTTAATATTAATTAATGGAACGGGGGCACGTCACTGAGGACTTGTAACAATATATTTAAATACCAGAGATTTTATACAGGTTTGAAAATCCAGATGAACAGGTTTATTTAATCTTTCAGCATTATTTTTAATTTTACAACATTCCATCCTAAACATTAATTTGCTTGTCAGAAAGTGGGAAACTGGACATGTTTAAAAAGCAATGAGCTGGGCAGCTAAATCAAATGAATTATGTGTTTAAATCTTTTTTTTTTAAATAAATAAACAATGCACTGTATGATCAGTGTTTTAGGTTTAACAAATGAATATGTCTGTATGTTGATTAATGTATTACTAATATGTGTAGATAAAAGTATAAATTGTTAATAAAAATATATAAATAATACTTGTTTAGGTCTAAAATGACTCATTAGTTCATTTATTAATTAGTTTATAAACATCGTCAGTTTTGTCTAAATGTCAGTGTTCATTTTTGTAATCTCCCGAACTATTCCTATAGCATTAGATGTAGGTTTTGGACATGCCTGTCTCTAGACTCTTTTCGTCCAGTTTCAGGAGGAGCTTAGGTCTCAGGCATAACTTATGCTCATAAACACAGCCCCAACCACTGTTGGAATGATCTGTGGTACCTCAACTCCTTTAGACTTAGTTGTTTTTGTGGATTCAAAAGCCCACAACCATCTCCATGGTGATCCCCAGTAGTAAGCAAGAGTCTAATCATTAAAAAAAAAAATTACATAAATTACAAAAAAATACAACTTTAGAGATGTAATAAATAAAAGTACTTTATTAGGTCAGTACCATTTGTTCATTTGAGTTTTCTTACTGGTCATGGTCCTTGACCTGTAACTAGAAGTGTAACATAAAGTTTAAATCAAGGTTAAGCTGTCCTTCCCATTTGAACTTGGAAAAAGACCCAGGTTTAATCTAGTCTTGAATTGTTAAAGTGTCATTTTCCACCTGGAAACAGTCAGGAGTAAAGCGAGCACCTGGTGAGCACCTGGAAATCTAAACCTTAAATATGCATGATTAAATACTGTACAGTATACACTCTCACTCTGAATACAGCCTCTCACCTTGTTTCTTCCAGTTTTTAACCTTAACCTCAGGACATATCTGCACTAACCTTTCCTCAGTCTTAAAAGTTCAGATTTGAACTTGGAGCAAACTCCTGCTGGAGCAGTCACCAGTTAAAACAGTCTGCTTCTCCTAATCAGGTGACATCTGAATCCGTGTTCTAATGTTAACTAATGTTAAACAGAGACAAAAATCATTCACCTCTTCCCTGAACTGTGTCTGTCTAGCCTAATGAAAAATCCCTTATGTCATAACACAGCAAGAGTATGCCTAGAACTCCATTACCCCCAACACATCACAGAGTATAACAAAAGCCACCATGGGGTACAATTCCCAACATTGCACTACTCAGGCACCTTCACACTCACCGAAGTTCTAATCATGCAATCAAGTATTAGCTCAATTGCTCATGCCCGACTTTATCAAGCATTAGTTCTCTTGTGTCTTTATATTTTGGATAATTGGCCCAGTTCTGTTCTCTGGTTTTTGGATTGTGTCTTCTCCTGTGATATTCTGTTTGCTCATTGACTGCCTTTGTGCTTGTCCCTGTTCATGATTTTGTTTTACAACTTGGATGTGCATGCTTGTTCGGTAAAGAAATAAAGAAGCGCTAAATTTGCATTTGCATCTGTCAAAGTTTCTCTCAATCTCTGACAACCCATATAATTTAACTGATTCCTGGATGCTGTTTCTTTCTGGAAAAACAACGGGAGCAGGCAGCAGTCTGTGACGCTGTTGTTCAGGTTTAAGTGACTCAGTTTAGTACTGAAACTGAGACATCAGGGAGTTAAGAACCTCAGTTGCAGGCTATAATTTATTGCATACTGTTTGACCATAACTAGTATTGCATTATAGTAGGCAACCGACAAACAACCCTTGAACAAGGCAAGTGAAATAGCAAGTCATGTAATGCACCATCAATGTTAACTTCTACATTAAGTGTTCAAAAATGTACAAAGTGGCCTTTTGTGACCCGCTCTCACATTTACTTTCTTTCAGTTACAAAATTCCTCTAAGATGATGAAGCTCCACAGCTCCCAGTATTTCTCTTTCAGCTTACATTATATTGTTCAGCTCGCTATACCCACAGTTAAATTAGTGTTGAAGTAGGACTGTACTAAGGATGCTAACACAGCAGGTTTTAATAATTCGTTTTGTGCTGTAAGACTTATAAAATACTTTGGCAAAAATGCAAATACTTAGAAGCCTTTGCTTGGATAAATACTGCAGTTTTTAATATGTTTCAGCTGGCAACAATTCTTTTAACCACAACTGATGCAGTGAGTAGCTTCTTATTTCTTAAACAACCATGTCAGAAGGTGTAACCCATGGTCATGGAAAATATGTTAATGTGTTTATTTACTATTATTTGCCCGCATCGAGCAAAGTAAACAACTAAAGAGATTCTGAAATTGGATTAGGAGCTGTCCTATGCATAATTGAAACCCTGAAGTAGAGTGCTGAATAGTCAACTTTATGAAGAACTGTAGTCAGAAAACAAAATGATGAATGACCGTGATGAGAATTCACTCATTGAAAGTTGGATTATAAAAATATGACATTAGAAATCACAACTTTGTTTAATACGAGTATTAAAAAGTAAGGTATCAAAAGGTTTCAAGACTAGTTTTGTAACACAGCAACAGATGGCAGCACAAAGCTGCACCCTCAGTCACAGGGAGCACTGTCCTTCATAAGTCAGTGTGCCAAAAGACATCATCCTGTGTACAGTACATCAGGAGCAGTGCAACTGGTGCTATTCTGACCATGTGCGATTTCATCATGGACAGCAAGTAACCCACGAACATTTCGAAACCATACACCAACTTGTGCACGATGGTTGTCTAAGAACGATCCACAACATTGCTACCATTGTCAGGAGTGTCGTATAGAACGGTCCAGCCAATCCGCATGTGTGATTTGAGCATGCGCCGTGTTGCTGACAAATTCGTCCCCAGGCTGCAGAAGGAACATCCCGTCCTTCATGTCGAGGATCATTACTGGTGATGAAATGTGTGTGTATGGGTATGACCCTGAAATGAATCTCTATGACTGAAAAAAAGCCCATTCTTACAGTACGTAAATGCTCATCGTCTTTTTGACATTCACAGCAATGGGCATTGAGAATTCGTTCCGAGAGACAAGACGGTCAATAGCGAATTCTCCTGTCATGTTTTAAGGCATCTGATGGAGGACATATGGGGCACACATCATGCATAGTGCCAACTGGACAAACATCAAACCACATTCAAAGTACATAACACATGAAGGGTCAACATGCTCTGAATGCAACCACAGGGGGGCACAATCCAGTACTGTCTTCTTGTGCCAGTCCCAAGTCTGGATAAATGCAGAGGGTTGCGGCAGGAAGCGGAATGAAGGTTATCCGCAAGACAGAATACATGTGTGTCAATGAGAGGAACCTACTGTAAGTGAAATGGTAAGGCTCCAGGGAGCGGAGGTAAAGAAGGTGCAGGACTTTAAGTACTTAGGGTCAACGATCCAGAGCAACGGAGAGTGTGGAAAGGAGGTGAAGAGGCGGGTACAGGCAGGTTGGAATCGGTGGAGAAAAGCGTGTTATGTGACAAGAGTATTAGCGAGAATGGCAATTGTCTATGCGAAGTTTTTAAAATAAAGTTACATTCTGATAAAATGTGTTAATTTTGCGATGGAGATATTTGGGACAGTCTGTACTATTTGAAAATAGTAAAGAGACACGGTAACTATGGTAACCTTTCTAACCATACTAATTAAATATGTATGCTGTATGTTTACCATATTGAAAGACATTCTAGAATACTTCAGCCCTGTTTCCACATGTGGCCTGACCTGTGTGGGTGTTTGTGGTCCACGCTTCTGTCATGTGAAACTAACAACATACTCACTTTGAACTCATTTAGTTGCCTTGGCAACCACCATCTTCTTTAACTTTGAGCTCTGCAGCAGTGTATGGAGAAAGAAAAGAGAGAGAGAGTAAAAGAGGGAAAATAAAAAGACAGATGGGCCAGTGAGATACTGAGAAACAGAACAGATGTGATAATGCATTGAATAGGTGCCAGAAGCACTATGTAAGAACATAGACGTTTAAGTATAAATCAGTTGAATTCAAATACTGTATAGCTACTTTTCTAAAAGATGCATACTCAGTGAGAAGATAAATGTTTTATTATTGGAAATTTCCCGGTCCTAAATTTTGATGATACAAGGCTGGTTATATAGTAAATATGCCACATCAATCAATATCACATTATAAATTTGAAGAAATTTTTGAAAAAATAAATACATTCTCTGTCATAAAACACTAATAAAAAATAAGCATTTAAAACTATTTTAGCTATTAATATGCTTGCAAAAGAACATCTTAGCAAAAATCTAATAAATAGCATATGGCAAATTATAAAGAAAAAGAAAATTGTAATATTGGTGCAAGCAACGATGAGCGGGCCCAAGAACCTTCCGCCATTGCATTCCCAGTTGCACGTACAACCTGTGCATTTTTTGAGTGTGTTAAGACCTACAAAAATCCATCGCTGCCCGGGAGCACCGCACAACCTGCACACTTCACTCAATATTACGTAATAGGGCTGATGTCAGCTTGGGCCCTAAATATTTGTCATGTCAGTGATGTGAGTGTGTGAGTGTTAACATTTGTGATGGGGACGTGTGTAGAATAGGCCACAGATGCTGGAAAAAAAGCATCACACTATGATGTCACTGAACGTGATGTCACTGAAATCGTCACTCAATATAATGTCACAAAAAGTTATTAATCACTTTTAAGCCAAGTTTAAGGCATTATCACGACTGATCTGTTCGAGATATCAAATATCCCTCTACAATTTTGCTTCGTCAATGTCTTTAGATCACATAGGCCCAGATCGTATAAATCCCCTAGGAGGACTATATCAAAAGCCATCAGGTGCGTTTTGTCTGCGTTTGGCCTACAGTATCTGCCAACTGTTTGAATCAATTCGGTTGAATATATATGAAAAAGGTAATGCCTTAACAAGAAAATTCAAAAATGCTTTAACAAGAAAAATCTGGCCAGATATTGTTTCTAACAGGGTGGCTTAGATTTTCTCACACATTCAAGCCAATAGGTGAGACAGAATCCCGAAGAGATATTTCTCTGACCTGGATAATACACATCAGAATTAGATCAGCTACTCATACTCATCAGATGCATTCATTCCTAGGGTTTAGGAAACATTGTGCATATTACAGTACATGCCTAGAGAAGCTTATTGACATGTCAAACATGGCAGGGTTCTGAGTTCATCTACTGCACCTAAGGATTGGATGTCTATGAGGGTTTCATTTCCCTCTTTCTCAGCCAAGGATATTAAATGCCTTTTTCCTTTTGGCACAATGCACTTTTATTAAATAGAATAGATGGACTGATGTTGCGTGACACTGTATCTGATACATCTGTTCCCCAGGATCAGGACCAAGCTGTACTCGAATGAATGAATGAATGAGCCAAATGAACAAAGGGCACAGCAAATACAGTACGCCCTTTACCACTGTGCCATGCTGATTTGTAAGAAATAATAATTAGTTGAATTTTTTGGGTGATTTTAACCCAACACGAGTTATAGGTACATTTAGCGACAAATCACGACATAAAAAGGATGCCCTTCACTACCCGAGGAAGGATTCCCCAGCCTGTCTCTCTCTCTCTCTCTCTCTCTCTCTCTCTCTCTCTCTCTCTCACACACACTCTTTCTTTTACAACCTCGAAAATCTCTTTTAAAGTGAATCTGGTGTTTTCTTCACTGGTTACCATGACAACGGAGTAGGCTGTCTTTGGCTCTTTAATATACTGCAAAAGATCTGGATATTCTGTAAAAACGAATTTCGGTGACTTATTTGAGAAGCAAATCAGTTAAACACTTTTTACCATTTTTTTTTTTTAGATGTACGTACAAGAACTTAGTAAGGTTCAATTTATTTCGGAATCTGTGCAGTTTTATTAGGCACATCTATAATATAGGTGTCAATCCTAATTGCTTACCTAACATGATTATTATTTTTGCAGACCTTACTTAACATAATAATTATTATTTTTGCAGAGTTTCTGACACACTATGAATCCTAGTTGGAAATTTAAAACCTGTAACACATACAGTTTTATTTTAATCGCTGTAGAAAAACATAAGATAAAATTAAATCGTAAATTGTAGCCTTTATCTAATAATAATCCTATGAAGGCCTAATAATCTTTAGCCACTCATAGAATAATACTTGAAATAAGTAGAATTTCTTAGCATTGAAAATTGCCAACGAGCAAATTACCATCTCCCCAAATATTATTACATTAAATATGTAATCTCTTTGCTATCTATCTATCTACAGTATCTATCTATCTATCTATCTATCTATCTATCTATCTATCTATCTATCTATCTATCTAT
>JAQQZT010000020.1:10967735-10977773 GCA_030068275.1 Clarias platycephalus | reverse complement strand
CTTTGGCCATATTCGATTGGATGCTTGGATTTCAGATGATAGAAAAGGTTTGACGTGTTTCCACCGCTTGATAAAACAGTGCACTTGCGTACCTTACAAATCACGTTCATCTCATTAGTATCACTTTTTTTATACCCAAACCAATTCCACACCACAGACGATGCACCTTTTTTCTTTACAATCTCCTCGTTGTTGGTTTCATCACATGTAAGCAAACTCACTGCTGCTGCACCGTCTTCTTCCAATGTCGAAGTGTATGTGAAGCCAAAAGTGGGACGAAACCGCGGCACCCGACTGAACCAAATATCTGCGCGGTCCAGTGGACAGCGCAGCGCGCCTATCTGGATAGCGCAGAAATGATCTGGTTTATTTGCGCAGCCCGGTGGATCGCGCAGCACGGACTAAGTTGAGCAGCGCTGCTCGAATCACAAACCTACGCGACCCACTGTTTTTTATTTAAAAACAATTTATTTCAAATGTGAGGACTGTTTAATATTGTTTCCACCTTGCCATGCCTGGTTTGTACGTGCGCATCCCAGCGGGGTAAAATGTAATTTGATGGTCGGCGCGGTCTATTTCTATCAGTGTCGCGCAGGTTTGTGATTCGAGCCGCGCTGCTCAAGTTGGTCCGCGCTGCGCGATCCACCGGGTCTGGATATTTGGTCTGCCCACGCCGGCTCAATCGGGTGCCACGGTTTTGTCCCACTTTAGATGTGTTTGGCTTCCCATAGAAGTGAATGTGTATTGCGTGGTTACGTAACGTGCAACATCGCGTGATCTCAACCGCGATTAAGACGATAGACCAAAATCTCTATTGGTTGACAAATTTCTACCGATTAACCGTGTATACCGGTATATCGCCCACCCCTAATACTGAATGTATAAAGGTTTTGTTAAGCATGAATTTCAGAATGAAGTTTGAACTACTAAAAAGTAATGTACTGTATATGTCCCATGCACACTGGCCAGAAAACGCTTTAGCAGTGAAATAGTTGTCATGTGATATCACTCTTTGCTCTTGTCCACTGTATGTCACATTTTGTTTTGTGCCACACTTAGATGTATCTTAAAAAGTTTTCAAATCCTTTTCCTTCCTCAGCATTCTGCACATAATATTCTGCAATGACAAAGAAACAACCGTTGTTTGGAGTGATTGAAATCTCCCATTTAGATAAGTATTCAGACCCATAGCTTAAAGGACCTGGTCAAAGGATCTTTGGCAGAAATGACAGCCTCAAGTCTACTTGTGAAAGACACCACAAGCTTGGCATGGTTTTCTTTTGGAAGTTTCTCCTATTCTTCTTGGAAGGATTGCTCAAACTCATCCAGGTTGGATGGGCAGCATCAGTACACAGCTATTTTTAGAAATGCTCTGCTGGGTTCGGGTCCAGACTCTGGCAGGTCCACTCCTATACTTTCACAGAGATGCTCTGAAGCCACTTCTATGTTTTTGTTGGTGGTATGCTTTGACTCGTCGTCTGGTTGGAATGTAAATTGCCACGCCTGCCTGAGATCCTGGGCACTCTGGAAAACATTTTCACTCAGGACAGATATTTATTTTTATACTCCATTTTCCCCTCTATTCTGACTAAGTTTCCAGTTGTATAACATAAGATGATACACGGTGCCTGATTTCCTGATTCCAAATAGTTCAATCTTTGTGTCATCAGACCCGAGGATTTAGTTTCTCATGCTTTGAGAGTCATTCAGGTTCTTTTGGCCAACTTCCAGTGCTCTGTCATGTGCCTTTTAGTGATGAATGGCTTCTGTCTGGCCACTCTACCATAGAGGTCTTATTGGTGGAGTGCTGCAGTGATGACTGTCCTTCTTTAGATCTCTCCCATCTCCACATTTGAACTCAGGGTTCTTGGTTATATCTCTGATGAAGAACCTTCATCGCGATTACTCAGTTTGTCTGGGCAGCCAGATCTGTGGAAGAGTTGGTTGTCTCTTCCATTTGAGAATGATGGAGGCTACAATGTTCTTGGGCATTTTCAATGCTGCAGAAAGTTTCTTACAGTATATCTTTCCCCAGATCTGTGTCTTGACACAATGCTATCTTGCATGTAATTCTCTCGACCTCATGACTTTGTTTTTACTTTGACATACACCATTTACAGTGAGACCTTATATACACAGGTGTGTGCATTTCTTAATTGTGTCTAATTAAGTCAATTAGGCACCATTGGACTCCATTTAGGATGTAGAAGCATCTCAAGGACCATGATAAAGGTAGGATGGACTAGAGCTCAAATGCAAGTGTCATAAGAAAGGGATACTTTTTTAAATGCAATATTTCGCCTATCCCAGGAGACTTAAGGTACGAGGCAGGGTATACCCTGGACATTGTGCCCATCCTTCACAGGGCACACTCACACATGACGGACAATTTGGGAACGCCAATTAGCCTAATCTGCATATCTTTGGACTGTGGGAGGAAACCTAACAAGCGTGGGAAGAACATGCAAACTCCATGCACACAGAGACGGGAATCGAGCCCGGACCCTGGAGGTTCATGGCGACAGTGCTAACCACTACACCCCCGTGGCACCGTTTGCTGTGGCTCCTAAATGTTTGCAGATTAACCGATTTTTTTAAATATGAATATCATTAATAAATACATTGCTCAATTTGAAAACCTTCTCTCTTGTACAGTCAAACAGACTGATTTCTCGCATTGCCTCTGCGGCGCACTGAAACTAATCAAAAATTCCCCAAAGAGTGTTGATTCCTACACACATGTATTTACTCCATAATCGTTTGTTTTAAGTCTAATTAAGAGTGCTGGAGGGTACTTTCTTTGTTCCACGTGTTGAGCAGCTTGTCAGCTTTTGCATATGTATGATTCATGTGCAGCTGCTACAGCCACATCCTACACACAACTTATTCTGCATTCCTTTAAAATGAACTGTAAATAATAATAAAAAATCAGTTATTGTGGTTCTGACAAGTTATAATATCTTTAACATGCATCATTAAAGTGTTTCCAGATGTATTTGCCACTGGGGAACTTTCACTTTGTGGAGGCTATCATTTGAGGGGTTTGGAACACAAGGAATATATTTAAGTTCTTGCAGCAGTGCCGAGTTAGTTGAGTGACCTTTGTTTCGGACATAACACAAGGTAGTAATTAACCAGCTAAATATAGCTCTGTTAATTTACATCTATTTAAAACACTGACTTCCAAATAAGCCACCACTTTCCCCTAAGAAGAGATATGTTACTGTCTCCAGTGTAAAGGAAACAGCCTGTACTGATCACCTAAGTAAATTTGCTGTAATTTCACTACATTGTGCATTGTGTTTAGTAGTTGCGTGGTGTATCCTCTTAGACATAAATAGACACCAGAAAGGCGTGTTGATAACAGCACTGGCATGTAGAGCAGAATGTACTTGGCTTCATTGCCATTTCTAAGTAGGAGAATTTTATCTTTGCCAGAACATTTAGTCCCATTATTAACAACACACAGCATACTGGACTATGAAACCACTTATCATAGAAGAGCCCCCTTATGGGGAAGAATTGTTCTTCTCTGAAAAATGAACATTGAAGATATTAGACACACACACACACACGAACACACTGACTCCTATTTTTTAAAAGTGTGTTAGGAACAAACATGGTACAAATATTGCAAATATTTTGAATGGGAAATTAACAAATAATAAAATGCAGTACAGTATACTGTACAGTAGGGCAGCACAATGGCTTAGTGGTTAGTACTATCTCCTTGCACCTCTAGGGTCCGGGTCGATTCCCACATCAGGTCTGTGTGGATATAGTTTGAATGTTCTTCCCGTGCTTGGTGGGTTTTCTCTGGACACTCTGGTTTTCTCCTGCAGTCCAAAGACATGCAGATTAGGCTAATTGGCGTTCTCAAATTGCCTGTAGAGTGAGTGTGTACCCTGCAATGGATTGGCACTCCATCCAGGATAGGCTCCAGGCCTCCTGCGACCCTGTATACAGGAAAAAGCGGTATAGAAGGTGAGTGAGAAAATTCATATACTCACAGTGAGCATGGTAGACAGTTTGGACCAGTAGCGGACGGTCAATAAGGGGTGCTGGGGCGCCGCCCCCTTAAAGTTAGGCAGAAAAGAATGCTACTTAAACATGTAATTATTTAACATAATAATTATTTATTTTAATGATGAAATAAAGTCATTTAGGCACAATATTCCACTGTATTTCTTATTATAATTAATTTACAATTTAAAAAAAATCTAAACTGTATTACGTTCATTTGTGTTCGTGTACGTGGGGCGTGGACAAACGAGTGTCTATGTAGGAATTTTTTGAAAACGTACATTTTTGAAAAGCGTGTGATTTGAGGCTGAGCTCTAATTGGATTTTTTCAAATCGTCCTTGGGGCGCAGCACTGTGTACCCCGAACCCTCCCACTTTTGTTCTTAGCAAATCAATATTGTTTTTAAATATTTCGGCTCATGTGATTGGACCATTCTCAACGAGTCTTATTAACGGTCAGCAGATTGTTAGTTAATTGTATTCTGTAATTTCTTTGCTAAAATACCCCTTCACAAGGCCATCGGACGAAGAAAGTCAAAAAGACCAGGTCGACCTGGTCTTCTAATTAGGCGACAGTCAAGTGATCGCGGCCGAGCTTAAACTCTGTGCTTTTTCAGCACTTCTTACGGCTATTTACCGGCGATTATTAATTTTGTTTGCACCATCCCCGCCCCCGCCAAAAAAATTTTTTTGCACCAGCTGCCACTGGTTTGGACACTCCTCCAGCTTAGAATTTACTCATAGTTTTTGTTAGACAGGTCAAGAATGGTCATCAAGTATAACAGTTACAGAGCACAATAAATTCTCAAACTCTAACTAACAACAAGCATGGAATTCTCTAAGCAGCTGTTTGGGGAGCTGAAAATGAAGCTAATTGATAGCCTACAAAGTATAAAAGGCAATAAAACGGCATCAAAGCATTTCCAACTCAATTTTATTCCATTAAAAGTGATTAAGGTGCACAGTGGAAGTCAAGGCAAGATCTGAATAGCTACAGACATTTTCAGTTACAAGCGGCCGTAAAGAAAACCCCACAATTTCAATAAGGACCTGTAGGGTCATTTAGCTGACACAGGTACAGTATCGTGACCCATCAATCTTAGGTTTTGGGTGTTTTGCGTTCTGAAATGCTTGTTCTTCTTACCATGGTTGTGCAGTAGAGCATGCTCAGATGAGCTGTCAGGCCAGCCTAGACCAGTCTGGTCATTCAGATGTGATCTCGCAAATGGATTTTGTTTCCTGCAGAGCCTCCACTTCCAGAGAATGTGTAGAAGCCCAGGGGAATAGGCCTTTTCTGGGGTATCGAGCCGGCCAATTTGGTGCTGGTCATTGTGCTGCAGGTGGGTTCACAGGGGTTGACCTTCCCCCTCTCGTTCTAGTGTTTGGTGTGGACATTGGCTGGAGCTCTTGGCTTGTGTTCATGTAGTTCAGTTCTTTTTCAGCATGATTCTGCATCCCCCTTAAAAAATGTCTACATAGGGCGTTCAAGTCAAAACAGGACTTGTGATAAAACTGATTGACATTTACAGAAGACTTTGAAAGTACTTTAAAGAGACCTGCAGTAAAACATTTAGATGGTTCCAAAGACGGTTCTACTGCCTTACTTACTGACTTAGATCTGAGGTGTGTCCAGTGTTCTGTTTGTTTGTTGTTTTGTTTATTTTAATAACCTTTGTTTTACAATGAATATATTTTGCATGTTTGGAAGGAAAAACAGGGGTTATGAAGCACCTGTCTATTCGGCAGTGTTGCCTTACAGAAATATGATATGAATGCTCACAAGACAACCTTACCTGTGACCTCATCACTGTGATATACCATATACCAAATAACACCTCACCATAAGCCAGAGACATTTTGTAAACAAGTGCTTAGGATTGCATAAATAATGATCACAAAAAAAAAATGATCACAAACACCAAATGTATATTTGGGGATCAAGGGAACAGCATTTAATGAAAAGTACACCTTGACAACTGTTAAGCAAGGAGGTGAATCTACAGTATCATTTACGCTTGTCTGGCAGCCAGTAAAACAGGAAATATTCCACATGTTGATGGAAGGAATGATTTTAATTAAAATTCTCGATTTCTTGAAGTTAACGTGACACAGATAGTCATAGAACAGAAGCTATAAAAGGAGGCACATCCACAAAAGACAATAATCCAAAATGTTCCTAAAAAATCCACCATGACCTACTTTAAGAAATGCACAATAGAGCTTGAGGATGGCCCTCAATATACAGCCCCAAAATACACATTCATATTTATGTATTATTATTTAATAGGAAAAAAACTGCGCTTTCATTTGTGTGTACAAAAACTGCAGCAACATGGTTAAACAGAGACTCTGGTTAAATAGAGAACCTGGTTAAATAGAGAATGGATGGCTTTAGCTTTAGTAATTGCACGATTCCGCACAAAAAGAGATTTTTACATCGCTTGTCAGTCATGCATTTATATCTAGCAACCACTTTATCTTGGGCAGGGTTGTGGTGGATTCACAGTTTGTGCTGAGAACACTGGGTGTGAGACAGGGACAGGTGTCGCACATATAATAATTAAAAGAATGTGCAATATTTATCATTCTCACATTCTCACTCATATCGCTTATCATGTGCAGTGTCACAGGAGGCCTGGAGCCTATCCAAGGGGACACGGGGCACAAAGTCGGGTACATTGGACTGCATCGAGTGGCACAAGCATGCACACACCCACACACTCACACACACACAATGGGCAATCTGGAAACAGATTAGCCTAATTTGCATGTTTTTGGACTGTGGGAAGAAACTAGAGCACCCAAAGGAAACACCAAATATTCACCCCTTATTCTGGAGATATAGTGATAGCATGAATCTCAGATGGATAGACTGACAGAAGAAAACTAATGATTTAAATCAGGAGTCTTTTAGATGTAAATCATTTCCGTTATAACTCTGTGTTTAGAAATTGTCTTCCAGATTAATCCAATGTCAATAGCCAGCAGGTCAACTATTCTGAAAAAACCTCTAGGTTCTCATTAGAAGCCGAATCTTCTTGTGAAGCCTTTAGTGGAACCAAAAGTACAGAAAAGCTGTAAGACTGTGATGCAATTTTTGAAAACACTACTAGAACCTACTATTATTATTCTTATTTTAAGGAAATAAGCCCATCATTGTAACTATAATTGGCACTATAGTATGTATATATTAGTATGTGTATATATATATATTTATATATATACATGGTTGCAAAATGGGGGCATACAAGCAAGAGCACCTGATACATTGTGTAAAATATAGAAGTGGATCATTGATATTTTGCGGGTGGCGGTTTAAAGGCTCTTGTGAAGATTGATGGCATCATGAACTCTGCCAGCTACCACGATATTTCTGCCCCAGACCTGGTTGTTTCTCCTAGAATGGAAATACTTTTCATTGAGAGAGCTTTAACAAGATGAGGAGTCAGTTATACTTTCAGATGAAGAAAGAATGGTTAAAGAAATGCAAAGTCATCATTTTTTAAATCTCAGTCTCCATAACTGTACTGAAAACCTGCAGCATTCTGAACCAAGGAGATAAAGGAAGAACTAACAATTGAGTTTTTTAGAGCATAAATGTGAGAATATAATTGAGTTTAAAATATTCTGTAATGAGGAGTGGACCAAAATGCTTTGCACAACATACAGTACTGAGTCTTACATTGAGTCTCCAACCACGTAAATATTACAACACATAATGCTATTACTCTCCCCACTGTAGTTTTTACAGATCATTAATTCATTTGATGGGAAAAATATATATTTGGATATACGCATGATGCTGGAACCTCCAGGGTCCGGGTTCGATTCCCATGTCCGAGTTTGCATGTTCTTTCCATGCTTGGTGGAAGTGCACAGTCTGAAGATGTGTAGATTAGGCTAATTGGAGTTCCCAAATTTCCTGTATGTGTAAATGAGTGTGTGTGCCCTGTGATGGATTGGCACCCTGTCCAGGGTGTACCTCGCCTCGTGCCCTAAGTTTCCTGGGATAGGCTCCCTCTGTGACCCTGTATCCAGGATAAAGCGGTATAGACGATGAGTGAGTGAGTGAGTAATGCTGGACTTAAATGTTAAGTGCTTTTTGGTTTGGACATTGGGTCATTGGCTTTGCCATAACCATCTGCTGTGATTGGCCTTCATAAATAAGCCAAAATGTTTTAGGGCCAAAAAAGACACAAGAGTGCATTTTTCATTTGAAGGGTAAAATGAAAGATGGAACACCTTACATTCTCGAAGACCTAGCAGGCCTGCACAAACAAGGGCTGTGATCCTGAAAGTGCATCATCAGGGACATGGTGTTAGTGTGTGTCTCTTGGTTTATACAAGAGTATTTGCAGTTATATGTGTATGTGAATTTTGTTATCTAAGGTGATTTATAGTGTAATATCAGTCTAGCTTGTGGCGAATGAGGTGCGTTTGTGGAGTTATATGTGTTTTTTACATTTGCATTTTAGACTCTGTTAAATTTGCCAAGGATGAATGGATTGATGTATTTGCAGCTCATTCTGGTGAATGTTTTGACAGGCAAGGGTCTATTTATTCTTGGATTAATTTTAGCTAGTGTAGTCGTAGACGTTGTGTATTTTAAACTCAAATCAGGCAAGAATCAGTCTGTATCCTACCCATTGTCTTTGTGCATTTCTTTACCTACATAAAACTCTGAAACAGTGGACATGAACTTCCCTTGAGTTCACTATCTGCTACTGAAACTGATGTGCATTTGCATTTTTTTCTGTATTCAACAATAATAAAACTTAATAAAACATTTTTGGCAAACGATGAGACGCACGCACACACACACACACACAAACTCTCCGCACACACACACACACACACACACACACACACACACACACACACACACACACACACACACACAAACTCTCCGCCCACGCACACACCCCCACACACACAAACTCTCCCCACACACACACACACACACCGACACACACACACAAACTCTCCGCACACGCACACACACACAAACTCTTCGTGCACACACACAAACTCTCTGCGCTCACACACACCTATGAGATGCACGGACATACACACAAAAACTCTACAGTTACATGACACATGATTCTCCATGTAAACGGAAGTCATTTCAGTGTAGACGGACTTGTCGCTTCATTCTCCGTGAATGGTAGTAGCAGTTTGTAAACAGCCTGCTGTTGGACAGTTTAGAAGACAGAGTAGGACAGTATAATGATCATCACTGTTCAATCACAAGGCGTATTCAGAACTTTCCAAATGATGTGTGAATATTGCAGCAGCAGAAAACACTGGTGATGATTTGCAAAAAGGAAAATTGAAGCACGGAATCTGTGGCTAATATGTTGGATCCCACTACAGAAGCAATTACTGTACTGTTTCGTGAAATGTGCTTTCCTCGCCTTCGCTAATACGAACAATAACTTACTCATCGGAATCCTACGGGACTCCCTTCGATTGATCAAATCAAACACAGAATCGGAAATTAAAACATTGTTCCGACTCTCCATACCACCCAAATAAATCACTCGCTGTCTTCTAAACTGTCCAGTAACGGTCTATTTAAAAAAAAAAAAACACTACTAATCAGGGAGAATGAATCGGCAAGTCCATATACATTGAAATCACTACACCCTACTCTTACTCCGTGTTCAGGGAATGTCTATTAAGGGAACTTTGCTCTACAACATTCCACCATTCGAAACCCCCTGCAACGTCACTTCCTCCATGCGTTACCATGGTAACATAAGCACCCCGGATACCTGTCGTTGCTGCTGTGGAAATTTTACGCTACGAACATTAAATATAGGATATTTATTGAAAAAAAAGCTGATACCATTATAAACTATATAACGTACTGAAAGGGTTATACTGTAGGGATAAATGATTCGATTAATTTACAAGATGTCAGTCAGTCATCTTCTATACCGCTTTATCCTGTATTCAGGGTCGCGGGGGGCCTGGAGCCTATCCCAGGAAACTTAGGGCACAAGGCGGGGTACA
>JAQQZT010000020.1:10951010-10967635 GCA_030068275.1 Clarias platycephalus | reverse complement strand
AATCGAGCCTGCCCAGGAATCGAACCCGGACCCTGGAGGTGCAAGGCGACAGTGCTAACCACTACACCACCGTGCCGATTTACAAGATGTACGGATATGTATTTATTTTATTAAGAATTAAAAAAAAAAAGATTACTAGCTATATAATACAAGGGATTAAAATTATTGTCATATTTATATGATGTCATCCTCGATAATAATTATAATAAATATATAAATAATTTTTCGAGTTAAATTCTCACGCTCCAGCGATAGGTAATGACTGAAAATGGTAAATTTTCATTCCCTAAAGTGAAGATCCGTTGTTCACTCGTTACCTACACCGCTACAGTTCCCTTTGTTTGTACGCGTCTCATAGGTGTGTGTGTGCATGGAGGCTTTGTGTGTGTGTGCACGGAAATTTTGTGTGTGTGTCTATGCGCTAGTGATGGGAAGTTTGAATCATTTTAGTGACTCAGTTCTTTGAATCTCGTTCATCAAAATGAACGGATCTTTTTTTTAATCATTTTGTCCATTTCATTCTTTTGATCAGAAATAAAATAAATTTAGAATTTTCAATAAAAAGACCCCCAATACGTCTACATACACAAATTTTGGCTATAGTTCCAATAATGAAAATATTACAATGCAGCTAAGGATATATTATAATAAACAGAATGTGTAGCTCACCTCTCATATCTTCCAGTCTGAGTCGTTTGCTCTTTTGAATCTATTGCACCGCATAGCGTCTATGGGAGTCACGTGACAAAAGAACGAATGACTCGGAGTAGAAGAGTCATTGAGAAAGAATCGCTCAATTCTGTTTCCTGTACATAACCTACGGGGGTTTTTCGATGATTTGCGCATGCGCGCCCAGTAGAAAATAAACGAATCACTCTCCGTGACGACTCGTTCTTCTGAGTCACGTTAAAGATTCGTTCAAAAGGAACGAATCGTTCATGAACGACCCATCACTAGTGCGCTCGTCCCATTGGTGTGTGTGCATGGAGAGTTTATGTGTTTGTGTGTGCAGAGAGTTTGTGTGTATGTGCGCGCACCTCTTAGGTGTGTGTGCGCGCATTTCATATGTAGTTGTTTGAGCAGTTAGTCGTATATATGTATGTGTGACTATTTCATATGTGTGTGTATGCAAGTGTTTCATGTGTGTGTGTGCATGAGTGAAGTTTTTTTTAAGCCCTATACGACGCCTCATAGCTGATCTGACATTTTCACATACGACAGTCTCTAGAGTTTACATAAAATTGGATCTTTTACTCAAGCCACCAGGCAACGGTTGCGCAATCACGTAAGAACAAAATCTCAGTGTGAATGTATGTACTGTAGTTTTCTGAAATTCTGCAGCAGAAGGATACATGACAGCTTGAGTGTGTTCATGAGGTTCTTCTGGAGAAATGAACAAACTGTCTGTCTGTCTGCTGTAGGAGAGTTGATTGTAACTTGGTGTTTAACCATTGAGAGCTAAATGTTCATACACAAGAATGACAGACTGAGCAATGCAAAAAAAAAAGACAAACAAGACATTCTGCTTCATTATTTCACAGTGGCAGTGAAACAACAAGAACACAACAACTCATTGTTTGTCCCTTCAGTTTCGTTCCATCTTCAGAAACCAAACATTGTTTTCACCGTTTTTGTCTACTGTATGCTGACAAGCCAAGCAAAACCATTTGCTCATGTGTATCATACTGGCGTGCCTTACAATGCAGCAGATGTTGAATTGCTTTGCTTTACACACACAGTACTGTGCGAAAGTCTTGAGCCACCACACATTTCTTCATATTTTGCTTCCTAAGAGCCAGACTTCATTATATTTTTTTATGTATTCTTGAGAAATAGTTCTCCGTGCTTCCTGAAGAAATTTTTTTGGTTCTCATTTTCAGTCCAGTCCCTGCACCTGATCAGTTTCAGAAAAATGCTTTTTGTTTATTAAGCCACACAGTGACCTATGAATCATTCAAGCATAAAAACAATAATAACCATCTAACTTAAGGCATAAAGCAGTGAGAAACAGGTGCAAATGAGGACAGATGATCAGGCCGGTGATTCGTTAACTGCTGATGCTGAATCGTTGGAACAGACGAGAGGGGAAATGAGGTTGCTGCTGAGGTTGTTACATAAAAACGACCAATTTTTTAAGTTTTGGCACATTAAAGCGTGTTTCAAGAAAAAAAAAATGGTTCCCATTAGTTAGATTAAAAAAAATTTCATTTAATTTAATATGAGGGAATAAGAGGTGGCTCAAGACGTCTGCACCGTACTGTATGTCTTGATATACACACTGACCACTTTATTAGGAGCACATGCTCAATCATTCATGAATTATCCAATCATGTAGTCGTTTTTAACACGCCATGGCTGTTGGTGCCTGATAGGCTGCTTTGAGTATTTCATAAACTGTTGATCTGAGATTTTCACACACTATAATTTAAAGACGTTATACAGAATGGTTTGAAAAAACAGACAATCAAAGAGCGAGCCACAGTTCTGAGGGCACCTTGTGGATGAAAGAGGTCAGAACAGAATGGGCAGATGACAGATGATAACTCAAGTAACCAAGCTTTTGAACTGGGTAGTGGAAACTTCAAGTGATATTCAGGAGAGGTTTAACTAGTTCATAGTTCTTATTAAACTTTTGTCTCTTTTCTTCACTTGAGTTTCTCTTTCATTCTTAGCTTTTACCCCCGTTCCACTCAGCCGAATCTGCTACAGACGTCTCCCGTGGCGACCCCACATCGAGCCGTTAACGATTTAAAGAAATGCGTAAAGACATGTAAAATGACTCAACAGCGACAAGTCAATAATGATGTTAATTTTAATGTTTGAAACCTAATGATTCAATTGCAAACCATTAAAGAATGTAATGATGTTATATCAATTCCTAAAGATTCGATAATGAATACATACTGTCACTACAGTCCTCATACCATCCCGTTAACGGATAGACGCCAGCCTGTGGACGCTGGAGGAATGTTCTACACAGATGTTTTAGATTAAAACATTTCTATTGTGCACCGGACTTTAACATGTAAAGATCTTTCAGTTGTGTTTATTCTTCACTATTTTGCTTAAAATATTACATTGTTAATTTTGTCATTACGTTAATCTACAGTACATTTAATACAAGAATTTTTGGCTGCTTAAGAATCAATAACGACTTGAGCTCTCCAGAGGTCGTAACGAATTTGCATTGTTGTAGATTCAAGAGCAAATGATGTAAATGTAAAAATGTATTAGATTATTATAGTTTAGCTCTGCACATTTATCATTTCATTTGACTTGACCTTTTAATTTTTGCAACACCAATTTCTAGCTTTGTTTTGTGTTTACTGACTTACATTGCTTTGTGTTTCTAATCATTGTCCTCCTTGCTTTAACGAATACATTCATACTAATACATTTAGGTGATACATTCTCACACACTAATGTCAGGTGTTAATTTGATGTGTCGCACTGCGAAACTATTCAATTAATTTCAACATACAGGATCAGTCAAAAGTTTAGGTACCAGTTTGGATTTATTTTCTACATTCTAGAACAATACTATGAAATAACACCTGGAATTAGGTCATTAAGTAAAAACAACAATGACAACTACAACAGGAAAATAATAATCATTTGTTATTTTAAGACACGAAGATCAGCTGATCTGGAATAGTTCTTGCAAGAACAGTATTGTCAAGTATCTCTGTTGCAAGAGAGTTTCCAGCTTCAGAAATCTTCAATTAACAAACAGCACTTCAGATTAGAGCCGTTATGAAGGCTTAATTCCCAGCCAGTGCCCAAACCCCCCAGTCACTGGATGCAGCGCCGGTCCCAAGCCCGGATAAAATGGGAGGGTTGCGTCAGGAAGGGCATCCGGCGTAAAAACCTGTGCCAAGTTGTTGTGCGGACCAAGTGTCCGCCGTGGCGACCCCTTGCCGGGAGCAGCCGAAAGACCAACAACAACAGAGCAGAAGTAGCAGACACGTCTCGATATCAACCGTTTAAATGAGATGTTTGCATATTTGGAATGCCTTCAGCATTTTTTTTTTACAATGTAGTAAGAAATAAAATTCTGGAAACACTATGGAAATACAAGTTGTATCCAAACTTTTGACTGGTAATGTGTTATGTATGGCGCCACCAAGTATGTTGTTAAGTGTGGGAGCCCCAACGCAGGACTTAGAGGTGAGCGTTGGAACGTGGGGTGTTTATTTTGGCCGAGGATGATTGACTCGCATGAGCACCACACAGCTTATACACCGTTCTTATTAACTCTCTTCTGTTCAGACAGGGGTATGTGCTACTATGAAGAGAGGTGCGCTTACAGTATGTCTGCGCGTGCCACCTCACTTCTGATGGTTTTCCCATCTTTTTAGGTCTCTTTTTCTTTTCCCCTATATCAGAGCAATGCTCTAATACCTGGTGCTATCTAATGTTCACACATAGTGTGCTGGTTTCTGGGGGTTTAAATAACCTGCCGTACAGGTGTAGCGCGTCTCCTCTGATTGGCAACATGGCGGGGTTGCCTAGCAACCACGGCCGTCCGCTGCTCTGCCTGTCTATAAGTCTGCCTAGTTGTCTGCAGATTTGCCCTTCGCGCGGGTAGCCGTGTTACAGTAATATATAAAATTAGTTTTGTTTAACTCTGATTTCGGTCTTGCTTAAATGTTCCAACATGCACATTTCTCATTTGCATCATCCATGTTTTGCAGATTGTACAAGTACATGTCCCAAAATTATATACACCTATGTGTATAATGTTCTTCTTGTATGCTTCAATGTTTAACCAATGACAACCCCCCCCCCCCTCTGCCCCTCCCCTCCATTCCATCTCTAAACTGATTTGACTAATTCATGCTTTACTGAAGTCCTTGTATTCTTTGTACCCAGGTGCCTGGTGATGAGTGGAGTGGTTACCCAGGAATCAAGAAGGACGAGGAGATCCCATGTCGGCGGATGCGCAGCAGCAGTTACGTGAAAGCCATGGGGGATGATGAAAGTGGTGACTCAGACACCAGTCCCAAAGCGTCGCCTCAAAAATCTGTTCGTCCAGATGCACTCGTTCTCAAATCTGCCATCCACAGACCTCATATAGACAGCCAAAGGTAGGACTGACAGAGAGGTTTCTTAGTACTTTTTGACAAGGTCAGATGAAGCAGACAGACTCTTATTAGGATTTAATTCATGCCTTTACGCCAAAATGGATAGCCTCGCTGTGGTGTCAGACGTACGGTATGGTTTGACCGGGTTGTTTTTTATGCTTGTTTGTTTTTGTTTTTTTTCGTGAAAGATAAGGGTAGACATGAGGTGTGACAGAGTAGCCTGAGGTGCCATGTTCGAGTAGCGGTTACTATCACTTCTATCTGCGCTGAGAGATGTTTCTGATAGCAGCTCAGCTGATTCAGCATCCTAAATGTGATGGTGAAATGTAGTCTGTCAAATTTATACTGCACATTTAAATCCATGGGTTTCTATTATAGCATAGGTATAATATAGTAGATGCGTACAGTATATGTTATTAGATTTGTACCAAGTGTTGATGTGTTGTTTCTTGTTGCATTTCAAATGTTTGAGTTTACATTTGTTTCAGAGACACCTGCACTGGGATTAAACCGGTGCAGTAATGGACGGTTTGGTTTCTTGCAGCAAGCAGGCAGACATTTTTTGCTTTAGTGTATTAACAATTATAAAGCTTATTGCAGCCACCAGTAATTCAACTGTATTTGTATGCATGACAAATTAGTAGGCAAAATTACCACTCGGGCATAAAATATACAAAGTTTGATGGGATCATTTAACGCAAGTATAAAGGTTTTTGTGTTCAGGGACCAGAATATTTATACCATGAATATTTATGCATATTAACAGTTCTTTTTCAGAGAACTTACAGTTTAGCTTCGATGCCTGTAGATGGTGAAATCCCTCAAAATGTGTGAAATTCAGTCTGTCGAAGGTTTACATAATGGTGCTGCTGACTGGAATGGATCATTATCTCTGACCTTGCTGCATGTGTTGGGTGGAGATATTTTTATGAAAGGTTGCAGTCTGCCGGGTATTGAAGCCTAGCTTGTAATTTGTCAGCAATGACTCATCTGAATATTCAGTAGATCGGAAATGACACGAAGCAAGCCGAGAACAATCAAGCTTCTCTGCGTTTTAATAAAGATTAATAGAAGAATTTAACAACAACAACAACAACAACAAAAAGTTGCAATCTCAACAAGGAAGCTTAATGAATGTATTTACGCTTTTGATTGCTGTAGCACTGTGTAAGAAACGGCAAATATTACGTTTAACCTGAATTATATTGTGTATTTCTATAGTGCGCTTGTTAATATATAAATGATAACCTAAACAAAGTAAATAGTTAGGTATTAAGCCTTTTAAAAGTGTTTTGAATCTTCTCTGATGGATCAGGAAAAGACAATGTAGCCTGCTATTACAGATGGAGAGAATGTGCTATGCAGTCTGGGTCTGACAGCCTGAGTTGTTTTACAAGTGAATCACTGCTCAGTACCAAAAATAATTCAGTCCAAGCTTTCTAAGATGATGCAGTATAGTCTAATTAGCACCGAAATGGTCAAACATGCATAATTCATTTCTCTCACTGTTAAACAGAAGTCAGCTAACAGTTATAGTTTGATTCGAATGGCTACTTTAAATTTGTAACAAATTATTGTTAACTATTGTCTAAATTTAAGAGTTGTTAAGTTCATGTTGTTGAAAGATGTTAACGATTGCAACTTCACGAAGTCAACAAATGCAGCAAAAAGTGTTAGAAATGTTGTTCGAGATCGGATTGACCTTGGTGGAATATTCTGTTTTATTCCTAAGAATCTTTAGTTTTTTTTATTTAGCAGGGTTAGGGAGCTTTTCTTGTCTGTTGTCATATATACATAGTACGTATTAGCCAAAACATGGTATTGGTGCTAAAAAGTCTCACCTAGAAAGTTTTAGATAGGATCATATAACACCATTTTTTCAGAATACTTAATGTTCCTTATCTCTTGATCCGTGCTTCATTTTTTGTAAACATGCATACACATTTATCTTTTTATCAAATAAAAAGAAACTAATTTGCTAAATACAATTTCATGCCCTTTTATGTAGTGTCCATAATTTTTTTTAATTCAAATCTTTCAACGATCTTACATGTCATTCAGATAAATCTTGGACAATTTATATTTCACATGAAAAGACATAAACCTGAAAAATTTATTATTCTAAAATGCAAATTGTTACGATATTGCAACATCAATTTTACATGGTTACGGACACTACAGATTTTTTTGTTTTTTAAGCTTTTACTAAAAACCAGAATGCTTGAAGCTTCTAGAAGCTTACACAGATTTGTATACCCATAATATGAATATTTAGCATTGTTAATTGTTATTAATTGATGCGAGACGGTATAGCTCTTAAAAACGGCGATTTCCTGGGCATCTATAAAATCAGCTCTCCAAAAAACAACAAATTAGCAACTTGAAATTTTTAGGGAAGCAAGATTGGTCACTTCCATGTTGTATAAACTTCAGAATAAATATACATTTTCTGTAATCTACAGTATGTATAAAACAAACAAAAAAACACCAGTATTGTGTTTTGGCTGTATAGAATCATATAATCACACTGCTTCTGTCCAGTGGTTATGTCTGGATGCTGTGTCCCTGTATTAGTCTTTATGGCCAAGATTATGAAATCTTACAAATAGACAGTTTTAAGCTGAGTTAAGTGAATGGATACATTTCTTGAAATTTCAGAACTTTTTACACTAATTTACAAGACATCAGGTTGGTGAAAAATAGTATCATACCCTGCAGTTGCCTGCTTGTTCCCTTCATTTAGCCAAGGCTACCACTTGCAAACAACAAGAGATATGCGTCCCCATCCCGGTGTGTCTCTGGATCCAGCGGCCTCCTACCACCCTCCCCAATATCGCTCTCGCAACCAGAGCTACATGCGCGCGGTCAGCACCCTCAGTCAGGCAAGCTGCCTCAGCCAGGTGAGTGTAAGCAGGCTTTTATATACACACACACACACACATACACACACACATACATGTAAACACTAATTTTCTTTGGATACTTGGATTTGGATTGATTATTAGAGAATCATACTGTAAGTCAGCAGTGTGTTTAAACCTGATGTATATGGTTTGGTAGTAATATTCAGAAGGATTTTTTTTTTCTCACTCCTTTGGTGTTCCTGATTTGATACTGTTGCTGGATGTGTAGTTTTGGATGGTTTTGGCTATGCTAAATGTGCTTTTGTGAATATGCGTGGTGCCTTGTGATTCACTAGCGTTCTATCCAGAGTGCCTTTCAACCTCGTGCACAGTGCTCCCAGGCTAGGCTGCTGATATCACACACCCAGGCTATTAAACAATTAATAAATCAGTCAATCATGTTTTTTTTTTTCTTCTCATAAATGAACATGCATAAGAATAAAAGAAGAATCTTCTTTGAACCACAATGAGCTCTATTACAGCAGGAAGAACCGTTCTTTGCTAGCCTCTTGGAACTTTTGTTAACCTTTCTTATTCACTGGAACATTTTCTGCACTGGCACGGACACACAGCAATCCTATGTTTTAAAAATCACAATTAGGAGTGCATAAATTGACAACGCAAACTAGCCTTAAGTGTGGTGATTATTTTTTAAGCATGCAATTGGATTAAAAAAAAAAAAAAGATTTCAGGCCTTTTGCTCCGTTTATCAAGGCTTTTTGAACTCAAAGT
Organism: Clarias platycephalus; assembly: GCA_030068275.1. Taxonomy (NCBI): domain Eukaryota; kingdom Metazoa; phylum Chordata; class Actinopteri; order Siluriformes; family Clariidae; genus Clarias; species Clarias platycephalus. The sequence goes on along the minus strand of JAQQZT010000020.1, from coordinate 10,958,916 downwards.
TAAGTTAAATATGAATTCAGTTGCCATTTAAGAACACAAGTTTCTGGATCGTGATGACATTTGCATGTGATTACTTAGACAGGCACCTTACAAGAGGGAGTAAGCAAGCAGCTTGTATGTGGTGATGAGCAAGATGATGGAGCAAGTCTGTTTTGCCAAGATAAATTTAGTGTGGTATGAGTCTTTCTTTGGATTTATAGACTGTGGATTGTTTCAGCAGTGTATCAATCTTACTGCTTTGGATGATTTTTAACGGATTCAGTTTTGTGAACTTAATGGATGAGCTGTGATGAAGCAGAGACCATCTCTTTAAATGCTGGAGTAAACTCAGGGCTTGTGTTATGACTGGGTCCTGATAATGTCAGGAATATCATTTTTCAAGAAAAGCTTTTGCTGCTTGATGCTTGTATTTGGTGTCTAATCACTTCTTTTTTTTTCAAGCAGGGTTTTTAATACATGCATTCGACATACAACTGACTTTTATTTAGTGTGCAAATATTGCTCCTGTACTTTCTTTCATTCTTTTATTCTCTATTTTAAAAGGATACCTGCTGAAAGGCTAAATTTGTCGCTCCCATTTTCCCTCCTGCTAACACTCCTTTGTATTCATTGTGCAAAGGGGAAGAATCAAAGTGAGAAAGAGAAAGGAAGAGGAAAAATTAAGGACTGCTATTCCTGTTTTTGTCTCTCAGGTGAGTGAGACTGAGGTCAATGGCCAGTATGAGTCAGTTTGCGAGTCCGTTTTTAGTGAAGTAGAGTCGCAGGCCATGGAGGCCTTGGACCTTCCTGGCGCTTTCCGCACTCGAAGCCACAGTTACCTGCGTGCAATTCAGGCTGGGTATTCCCAAGATGACGACTGCTTGCCTTCAATGACATCCTCCACTGTCACTTCAACTCTCAGATCCACAACAGGTAACCCACCCCTCGATTCCAAAAAAGAGACAAAGGGGTTTAAGAGCACATATCCATCATACTGTCCGAACATCCTATGACATACCTACATATGTACAGTGGGGACCCTTGTGCTTGAGAGATGCTGGGATGGGAATGTTCCTGGTCAAGTCCTGTCCATTTGTGCGTTTGTTCATTTGCTTTGATCTCTTTGTCCTTTAAGTGTTCGATCTCAGATGTCTGTGATTGTGTCTTTGCACGACCGATGCATTATCCAGTCCGGCGATAATGAGTTGGGAAGGGTAGTTCACACAGACTGACATGCTCACAAGGCAACACAGTCTTCTAAACACAGCATGCTTTCGTTTTTTTTTTTTTTTTTTTTTTCATGACAGAAAAGTTTAGAGGAGAGGGTGGATAACCAGATCAGTCCTTATCAAAATACAGGTTCATGCAGTTTATCTGATTTGCTATTTAAAAGCATTAGCATTATTAACAATTGTGTAACCTGCAGCTTACCGGGATGAGATGCTTCATTTCAGGCCTCCGGTACTGGTTGCACAAAGTCATTCCAAAACTATTTTAGAACCTGAAGGCTGAGTCTGATCCACTAAGATTTAAATGTACATCAAGCTTGTAAGTGGTTCAGGATATGTAGCTTTTTAGAATCATGGATAAAAATAATGATTTTTGTGGTAAATGGCTATTAAAGGAAAATAACAACAGTGACACTCTAACTGCATAATTAATATGTGAAGCATGGATTTAAATCGTGAAGACAATTTAGTGAATAATTAAAATTCATCATTTCTAATTCTTATGGCATAAAGACTAAACAGTACAGAAACAATTTAAAGGTTTTGTGCAACACGCGCATAAATTGTGTCCCTCCATGAATATCATCAATGATTCTTTGTGCAAACAGTGCCACTCCCTGAACACACACTCATTAATGGTGTATCTGTGTACATTCCAAGTATAGCTATGAACCCTATTGAAACACCCTTTGATTATTTCAATATTCACTGTCAAATATTGTTATCCAACTGGATTTTCTTCTCTGTAAATACAGGCCTTTTGATGCTCCTTGTTTTTGTTCAGTTTGTTTGTTAAGTCCAAATGAACTTTGTAGTGAATTATCTGTTTATTCTTTTTTGATGTGGGTTCCTCCCGCCATTTCCCCCCCCCCGAATGGCATTTCTTTGATTGACCATTTTCTGAAACTCAACTGGTTTAATTTGACAAAACCATCACAACCAACCAAGTTACTGCAGCAACTGAGGATTAAGGAGAGATTCCCAATCCCACGGTCATACCCTGCTGAAGCGCTTTCACCGTCCAACGCTCCCTGTCGACCTTTAACATTTGTGGAATGGGTCACTTTTATCTGTTTTATTCTGGTATACAGCACATATAATTACACAAACGGTGTCCCACTTGGCAGCAAATTGCGAAGGGAGCGTTTAAGATATTCAAATGCTTTGATAAGTGGTTTGTATCTAGATGTTAAAGTGTACAAGAAATCAAGATAATGTAATCTTACTTTTTCTTTTCTTTTCTTTTTTTTTATTTTATATTGTCTGTAGTGCTTCATTATATGACCAGGTCCAATTAGTCCAAAAAGATCATAGAAATCATGAAACTCAGACTACTCTTCACATTCCAGGCCGATAACTTGTGTGCAGAATTAATTTAGGTAAATCTATTATACTCTGGTATGTAATGTCCCAGTATTACAATCCCTCTTTGGCAGCAACAAGTAAGCAGAAAGTTTTTTGGGTCCCTGAAAACAATTGGAAAATATATGACAGATATGGGTACATCTATAAATAGATAGGCTTCATCAACTGCCCACTTATAAGTAGGTAAGAATAGAAGATAATATCATGAAATTCTTGATTTTCCTATATTGTAATGCCCATAATAGCACATTGTAGTTGTAAGCATAATTAGTTGGAGCTGAAAAGTTTGTATAAACCCTCAATTTAGAGGGAAGGAGACAAACAGAGCCTATCCTTTGGTCAGCCAACACTACACCAGGAGATCCAGAGGAAAAAAAGCAGGAGGGCTTACTTGTCACAGGTATTTTACTGTCAACACGCATACATATATCTAAGTATATGTGTGTTTTTACACTGCCTTCTCGACTGATTAGGGACTAGCCTCATTACGGCTGCCATGTTTTAACAGTAGATTAGAAAAGAATAATGATTGCCCCAAAGCAGATTGATTCAAGCTCTATGAAAATCTCCAAACAACTGGCAAAACTTGTACTTGGGAATAGAAGTGGGAATTATGAGTTGTTCATTGCTTTCTTGGGCTTCTGATTTGGAGTCCACTAGTAATTTTATATGGGTTAACTTTAATAGCGAAAGTATTTTCATTAATTACTATGCTGTAAATAATTGGATCTTTAAATTGCCATTGGTGCAAAACAGTTTAAAGTTCTTGAATTGAAACTGGAATATCAGTATATTGTTGGTGTGGACGTTTTCAGCTATGTAGGACAGTGGGATTGCAGCCTCTCCTGGTGCAGCCCTTGAAGGCCTCTTTTCATGCTCTGTTTACACCCCCACATCTCCACATGGTCAAATCGCCTTTACATTGGAGGACCCAATATGTTCAATAGGGTTCATATCTATCACTTGGGCCACTTGTGATTGTTCGATTGCCTTTTCATCTTTTCTGTTGCACAAAAAAACATAAACTCCTAAAATCTGATGACAGTGTCTAAAAGGATATAAAAACTATAGATACAAATATTGTGAAAATATAGATACAAGTATTACAAAATATAGATACAAGAATGATCGTTATGATTATGAAAGTTGTGATGATGATGATGAGGAGGAGGAGGAGGAGGAAGATGGCAAATGCCAAGGGAACCCTGCTGTCCCTTGGACTGATGAAAAGATGGAAAGACATTTGGAGCCTAATGCTTGACAGGAGCGAGAAGGCAGTGTAAACACACAATACAAGGCATATGCTATGTGAGTAAAAACAGTCACAAACCAGTTTTTGCCAGTACCGTGGTTGAATAGTAACATACAGACCATAACCAGATCCATTTTACAACCGATGAAGATTGGAAGAGTTGAAACTGGCAGTTTGCTGGTCTACACACCACTAATCATGTCCCACCAACAGACCAAACATTTGCTTTGCCTCCACTGGGAACCAGCTAAACATAGAATCCTACTCTGAATGAAGCAAAAACAAAAGAAATTGTTGCTAAACACATTTTTAACAATTGTACATTGACAGATTAAACAAATACAGTGCAGGTTAATCCAAATTAAAAATTGCTATGTGCTGTAAGAAATTTGATTTCAGTTCATATAATTTTATTTCACCTCCAAATACAGTACTCTTACTCAAAAACAAGACTCCTTGACTCTAAAGGGCTTGGTGTAGCTTATTAGTTTTAAAACATAAAACTAATAGAGACATGCATTTACTGTAGCATACTTCACTACCTTTAGTTACTGATTTGCAGCTGAAATAATTACAACTGATGGCCGATGTGTCTGTGCAGGGTTTTTACTCACATACTGCAAGCATAGATACAGTCCCGTCTTAAGGTATTAGAACAGTTAGGCCAAAGACACATGGGATTGAGTTGGACGAATATGATATGATGAATCAGAATTTCAGCATTTATTTCTTATCTTCATATTCACACACTTTAACCATATTAGTACATGGCACCTTTTGTTCAAAAATATTGCAACATGTGACTGATAGGATTTTCTTGTTGCACAGAGTCACATTAGTCTTGTTGCATTAGTTGTTTATAATGATAAACCAACATGAAGACCTGTCTAAGGGGGGGTTGGGGACATTTCAAAGCTGAGAAAGCCGAGAGAAAATCTGTCTGTGGTATTGCATAATATTGGAGCTAGCAAATGCAGAAATTTGGAAAGTCCCTAAAACAACAGTGAGTGATACCACCAACAGCCCCCAAAAGGCAGCAGAGAAGGTATCACAATCCAACTTTCCAAGAAGAGTGAGGGCAGAACTATAGATTCTATACCAAAATATGCAAACCACTCATCAGCGTTTATGAATTGGAATGCCAGATTGGGTTTTTTCAAATGAATGTAGAGTCACGGAAGTTCTGGAACCGAAATAAACCTCTACCAAAGTGATGAAAAGGTCATTGTATGGAAAAAGAAAGGATCTGCTCATGATCCAAACATACAGTATGAGTCCATCAAGTAATGCGAGTAAGGTCATGTGTCATGACTTGGGCCTGCATGGATGCCTTTGGAATAGAGCTACTAAACTTTATTGATGATGTAACTCTTGATAGTAGCAACAACATGAATTCAGAATTCTAGAGAAACATTCTGTCTGCCAGAAACATGAATCCCATGTAATTTGGAAAGAACATCATCATGCAACAAAAAAAATTACCCAAAACACACTGCCACCAAAACAACGGACTTTATCAGAGGCAGAATGAAAGGTTTTAGACCGGCCAAGTCAATCACCAGACCTTTAAGCCAATTGAGCATGTACTGTATTTCACAATGGGAGCAATAACAGCCACCCCCTCAAAAAGGTGGTAAAAGTGTGGAAAAAAGCAACATAAAACAAAAATGCAGCAGTTTAGGGTTAGGCCAGTGGGTCACCAGTGAGGCAGTTATTTCAAGCACAGGATATGTAAAGAAAATATTATGGGTACCATTTTTGTATTTACTTGGTTGGGTTGGGTCTGCCACCAAAGGTGCCATGTTGTAAGTTATTTAACACATCTAAAAGTAAATTGATGCTGAAATTTAGATCATCACATCTTTTAATCTCAAAACCAAATGCTTTTTTTTTTTTTTTGTATAGCAAAAACAAAATATGGCCTTGCCTTTTCAATACTCTGAGAGAGGACTGTATATGTAAAAATCGGGGATTACTCATCATGTTCAGGAGAAATCTGATTTTGGCACTTTTTGCTCAACTCCACAACTGTTGAATCCTCTGAATGCTCTTCTATTTCCATATTTAAATTTGTCTTCCAGAGGGCTATGATGCGATGGAAGGCACATCTTTGTTAAATGAGGATATGATAGAAGATGATGATGGTGCTAGCTCCTCTGCTTACCAGGAGCTTGAGCGTTTTGAGAGAGAGAATGCTGCTCGGAGTCATCACAGCACAAGTTCTACTGTAACAGCCATTTCTGTGGCTCCAACCTCTTCTCCACCCATTTATCGTGTTCCTGCGCCAACACCCTCCATCCCTGAACCACATGTTCCTCAGGCCATTCAGGCTTTTAAAGAATCAGCCAATATGGTGGCAGCCTTCAACATGCAATGGAAGGAAGAGATAGCGGCCATGCGTTATGAGCTGGCTGAACTGCGCCGGGATGTGTGCAACGAGCTCAAGACCTTTAATAGCAACTTTTTTAACTTCACGCAGTGCTACAATATGTGGACCTTGTGCAGGGAGGCAGCGACTGGAAGCTCTACCCAGTCAAGTGATCGAGTGTCAGTTGGTATCCAGACTGGTAATAACGGTCCAGTCCGACAAAACACTGTGGATGTCTCAGTTATGTGTCAACCAGAACCGGCACCGTTTAACATTTTTGAGGTGATGGACCCTCCAAGGATTGAGATCACTGAGGGAACACCTGAGGGCCCAACAACCTCTAACAGCCCAACAAGCCCTGCAAGCCCGGTAAGTCCCATCGATCTATCTGGTCAAAGACCACTAGGGGAGACCAAGATGGACACCAGCAGGAAGAAGAAAAGTCGTAGTCGACCAGAAGGACAGAGAAGCTCCAGTCTGGAACTATGGTGCAGGAAGTACACTAGTGGGCCAATGTCATACCTGTCACTATCATTCTGATCATGCAAATCGTACAATTCAGTGAAACTCGGGAATTAATTCCACTCTTAACCAACCCTGCAAACAGGGGCAAGGTACTTTTAAAGTCTGCACACACTAAGAGCCAGAGTGCAGTCCTTGTCCCTTTGTTCTATGCAGAGATGATTGCTAGCTAGGCATTTTTTTACACTGAGATCAGGAGAAGATGCCACATTGGTTTATGTTAGGTTAGCTAAACCTTCACAGAATAATCTATTTTGCTGCATTTTTTTCTTCATACATGTATATGTCTCCACAGATTTGACCCAAGAATGTGGCAAGCAATGCAAGGAATGTCATCTCCATCCAACTGTCTTCGTAATGCTCCGTCATTAACCACTAAGCTTCTCAATTGACTAAAGTATACACATGCTGCCCTTCTGCAATGACATCCTCACGATGTGATCTAATCAAATACGAGTTTACTAAAACAGCTCATTTAGCCTATCAATATTTAATCAAGACAGCAAACTTTAATTGCTCACAAATGCATTGAATTGGAGAGGTTGTGTTTTAGCTAATATTGTTTGGTCAAGATAAACATCCTAAATGATGTCCATCAGAGTGCCATCAGGATCATTTTTTTTGTTTTTGTACACTACAGCACTTTGCCCTTGTGGCGATGAAGTTACTGTGGAAGACCTTATCATAAATCATAAACAGTGTATGGTTGGAAGTTAACTGATATTTGAAAATCTACATAAATGCTTCCCTCACAGTAAGCCTTTTGCTGTAAACCTGAATATAAATGAAGATCAGATATGAAAGATAGCAGTTAGTGTTGGGATTAAAATATATTAACATAGTGGGTAGATAACCTAAATTCTTACCCAGTTATTTCTGTTTACAATTTGATCATCTACCACTCGTGAGTGGGTTATTCCAAATAAAGTGGGACCAATTTTTTTGTTTTTCTTTTACCAGACCATACAGTATGATGCAGTTTAAACTTATTTGTAATTGGAATTAACAATAGAAACTATTACAGATGTCAGATTATATTTTGTATTTTAAGAGTATAATTTATTCAAAATGAAATATAGAGATGCCTATAAAAGTCATTTTGAACTTCCCAAGACATTTATGTCACTCGGCATAAATTGCACAGATATCCCTTATATGTTGTGCATACAAGGCCTATGTGCACAATCCCAT
>JAQQZT010000020.1:10906964-10919888 GCA_030068275.1 Clarias platycephalus | reverse complement strand
CCCTGTCCAGGGTGTACCCTGCCTCGTGCCCTAAGCCTCCTGGGATAGGCTCCAGGTCCCCGTGACCCTGAATACAGAATAAAGGTATAGAAGATGAGTGAGAGTGAGTGTAATAAATTAAATATAAATTTATAAAATATTACCTTTTAGAATACAAAGTAATGTATTCTATGGAATGTAGAATGTTATATTAGCCAATATTCATATAAATTAACTGTGGCAGTCTGTTAATTGACAGATGCCTTGTCTCTCTCTCTCTCTCTCTCTCTCTCTGATTGACTTTCTCTTTCACTCTCTCATCATATGTATTAATTTAGTTCAAAGAACCAGTAATAATATTAATAATAAAAATGACAACAATGACTATATAACCAATACTAATACTACAATATTAATAATTTACAGCAAATATAGTCATAGTAATTTAAGGCTTTTAAGCAAGAAGAGAGTATGGATGGGTTAATATGCTAAAATACTGTAATTTTGTCTCGAACTATAACTGCTCCAGAACAGACTTACATTTACAGACAGAGAAAACTTTGTGTAGGATAAAACATTTAACATGTTTATTGGTAGTAAACATAAAAAACATTACAGACGCTTTCATTTGTTCTGTGACTTTCCTTAGTAATTAGTTTTTACCCACAGGTTGGCTCTAATTGATAGATTAATCCCTCAGGACAGAAACGTTTTGATTCTCCTGTCATTAAAATCCTAGGCCAAGCAGAGGTCTTGAACCACCCTTCAGTTTTTCATATTAAATTAAAGGAAACCAAAAATAAATGACAACAAATGTTTCACTGTGCCAGACAGCAAGGTGCCTAAAGATATCATTTAAAAGTTGGTGGTTTGTGTAACAACCTCAGCAGCATGCTTATTTCCCCTCTTGTCTGTTCCCCGCTCAGCATTCAGTATCATCAGTATACTAATCACCGGCCTGATCATCTGTCATCATCTGTCATCATCTGCACCTGTTTCTCACTGGTTCATGCCTTAACTTAGATGATTTTTGCCTTGAATGATTTATATGTTAAAAGAAAATAAGAGCAAAAAAAAAAAAGGTGCCTGGTGTTCCTCGAGTGTTCCTCGAGTCTGGCTCTGTGACGAGACGAGTGGTGGCTCAAGACTTTTGCACAGTACTACTGTATACTGTATGTGACTTATAATTTGTTTGCTTCTTATCTTTCTGAATGATTCCACTCCATATTCATGAATACTCCAGTGGCCCACTTACACAGGTTGTTGGTCCCCATGTGCTTGGTGCTCTCATTCTCAATCTTATTTTATTCTTCCATGGCTGATCAGTTTAGCTATCTTAAATGAAATAAATCTTTGGAGATTTGCTCTCCAAAAGTCAAGAATTTCTAGTTTACATTAATTGATAAACCATCTACCTTGTTTAGTTTGAAAGTGTTTTTATTTATTCATTTTTTTAACAGTTCGTGTCACTTAAATTTTTACGACTTTCTATTATTTTAACTGGTGGTGATGTAGAGTAATGTGTTTGTGTAGGATCCGAGTGCAATGCCCCGACCCACAGCTCAAGATCTGGCTGGATTCTGGGATCTGCTGCAGCTTTCCGTTGATGACGTCACAGCCAAGTTTGATGAGTTGCAGAAGATCAAGAGAAATGAGTGGAGAACGGTGGAGGAACCGGAAGAGAAGGCCAGTCCCTTAGATGATTTACTGTATATAGTGTATACTTTTACAAAATATTCTCAGTTTTCATGCTGATTGCAATATTGCATGTCTACTTACATTAAATAACAAGTAGCATAACTGAAGACTGTTCAAACACAAATGGTCAAAAATCCATTTAAATAGTAAGTAAATCAAAAAATCTAATATTATGTTTAGAACTTTGGCCCTTTTTTAAAAATGTATTATGAAACTCTTGAATATCAATCTCCATATACTGTATAGGAATGAATGTCTATAATACCCAAATATCCTGTATTTTCTGTAACAGTATTATAATTTTAACTGTCAAAAAAATTATTTAGTAAATCAATAAAACTTAAATACTGGTTATGCATAATTACAAGTCAAACAGGTTACACTTTGTCATGTGAGAAACCAAAGAAAATTGTCAATTGGCCTTTTATTTTTCACTAGCAGTGATAATCTGGATCTTGCAGAATACATTGTACACATGCCAGGGATTTGATTCAATTACATAAACATGCATGAATACAAGCGTCATCATATAAGTAGTAGCCAAGAATAGCCTGCTGGTTGTGGAATAAACAGCTTGCTGGCATCATCATTTAAGTAGAAGCCAAGAATAGACTGCAGGTTGTGGAAAATATGTGTATGCACCTCTGTCTAAATTAAAAGTATCAGTCATACTTAGCTAAGTCTGATTGGTCAGAAGGTGTTGAGGATGAGCCAAATGTTCCATTCATTTTCTGTAACAGCATACCTTGGCGTGTTTTATTCCTTGCACGTTATATAGTATATGTAAGGTATATATTAGTAGCATGAGTATATGTAATTTAAAGCCTTTTAGCAACAATAATAATCACCAGTACTAATTATAGTCACTGATCTACATACTGTATAATAACTGCTGTAATACTGATGATCGCTTTACAGATTAGATTTTTATTTCGCATCATTAGACCATACTGCTCACTTGGGCTGCATGATTTGATTAAAAAAAAAAATAATCACTTTGTAATTGTTTTGACATATATTGAGATTTAAACTTCAGTATTTTACTATTAAATGTACCATTTGTATCAAAATATGCTTATCTACTGTAGGCTAACAGCAAATAATTGGACAAATGATCAAATGTTCTCAAAGTAATCTTTAAGAAAATGTATATTATTAATAGACAGAGAATATTTAATCATTTAAAAATAAACAAATATTTAAATTATTAATAAACTCTACATTAGCAGAAATGTCCAACTATGAGTTTAATACCTGTAATAATCTGAAGCCTTTTATGATTAAATAATCGCATGAGTCAAGATTGCGATTATGGTTTTAATGCTATTAAATGTGCGCCACTAGTGCTCACACGGTTGATATTTTTTATAATGAAAGTGACTGTAAGTACATCCAGCAATTCCACCCAATAACTCCATAATTATTAAAAAAAAAAAACATGGGGCAGAAATAAGCAATCTGTTTCAGCATAAAACAATAGCAGATTTATGTATTTAATGTATTTAATTCATTATGCTTGTTATCTCTTACACACAACAATACTTGAGTAATTACAATAATTTATGCAACTTTGGAGAATGCATTCTCAAATTTCCCTATTGTTGCGTTTTTAATTAATCTTTCTCTTTTTTGTTTTAGCTTTTCTGCAATTATTATTTGTTACACAGAGGCCTCTGTGTTTATATTTAGCTTAATATTTAATGCATTTGTTCTGGGGGTAATAAAAAGCATGTAGCTCTGCTGAACTACTCTTAAGCTGACAGTTTGCAGGATTTCAGTGTCCTCGAGGGTTTCCTTTAAGGTTAATTGAAAAAGGAGAGAAAGAAATAGAGTACTGGGGTAATATTGTAAACTAAGATAGTGGCTTACGATGTATTTTATTTTATTTTTTTAGTTTTTTTTATTTATTTAGGTACATATCTTTATTAATTAGTTTAAAACAGTACAATTACTCAATATCAGTATTTCGGCGAAGTAGAATATGGGCACTCCATAATAGCTACATCATGATGAAACCGATGTCAGTTCCCATGTTGACATGAAAGATTTAGCAAGAACACCAAATTTTTATTAGATGTTTTATCAGCAATTTAGTCTGTAAGGATGTATGATATGAAAAATGTATATAGTACAGTGAAATAATTTTCTTCACCTTTATTTAAGAAGCTTTTAGTCCCTGAGTCACTAAATTCACTAATATTTAATGAAAACAATTAAAATGTAAAGAAAGTTCAGGGGGAAAAAATGTTCATGGAGGATCTCAGTTTATTATCAAAGAGCAGATTACATATTGATTAACAAAATAGTCCGTCAGTTCATTCGACTCCCACATCAACTGCAACTGCCAGTAATATCGATTTCTTTTGGAAATGATTTTGAGATAATAAACTATTAATATCACAAAAAAATTGAAGAAGCTGGGATATTTGATTCATTCGTTCGATGTGGCCTACAATAAAAGTTATATATCCGCAGTTTAAAAGCCAGTCAAGAGCTCCTATTTCTTTTTCTACACTTTGCAATTTATTTGATAATTTCTTTTGTATTCTGTTTCCAGGAGAGGAAGTGGCCTCCTCCAACAGCGAAAAGGCCACCTAAAGGACGTGGTGCTGGATTGACTCGTGAGCGGTCTCTGGATCTGCAGGATCGACAGAGGCAGGAGGCTCGACGCAGGCTGATGGCCGCCAAACGAGCTGCTTCATTTCGCCAAAGCTCAGTCTCGGAGAGGGCGGATAGTATAGAGATTTATATACCGGAAGCCCAGACGCGACTATGAAATGCACGATTACTCATTCTGTCACTTGCACGTGCTGCTATTACACACCCTGTTTACACAGGTTCACTCCCAAGCACCCTTAATCGATCTTAAACACATTCCTGAGCTCTCAAAGTGCACCTGTAATCTTGAATATGTTTCTCCACTAATCCAAAGGGCTTCAAATGGTCGGAGGTCACGTCTAACAAATGATTTTATTTTATTTTTTACACCAGGGAACAATTTAAAGGGAATAAACACTGCATATGCACATGTAAGTGTCCTTATCCTGTTTAGTGATGTTGCTAGCAAATGAAAACTGAGCAGGGGTGAAAGCTTGTCTGAGCTGTTGGTATGAAACAGAATATCATGAACCATCACAACTTATTCCGCTGCGCATTTTACCTGAGCGATTTTGCATCAAACATCTGCCTGCCAAAACCTCAGAGCACTGGATATCAGTCAACTGAAGCATGTTGGCAGAAGCTCGCGCGTATGTTAACTAGCAGTAATGATGAATCAAACCACAACACGGATGGCTTAGAGTGCAATGCAATTCAGAATGACTTAACAGAAGCTGTTAATAATCAGACAAAGATGTGTTTATGATGACAGTGTTATCAGGTGTGTTTTCTTGCTGAAAGTGCTGTGGGTTTTGGCAGGCAGCTGCTCTCCCTTCTTTCCAGTACTGCTGTCTACAATCTTTAAGTGGTACACAGTACCTGCCTATTTTTACCCATGAATAAATTGGCATAGCATCACACTGGAATCAGTAGAAAATTCAATCGCCCAGAATATAACACGGTAAAATAACATGAGAACTTGAATGTCCGCTCCCGAATAACTAACACACCCCCACAGGGTGTTCAATTCTCTTGTTTGCTCCTGTATTTAAGCAAGCACTCGTTAACACATCACATAGCCTGCAAACTCTGTTCCTTGACTTTCGTTGCTAAGCATTTCGTATTCTCAGGGATACCTGAGAATCAACCGTTTCCTGTTTTTCAGATTTTCACTGATCACTGATGTTCACTGATCGACCGACCCCAGCCTGTGCACAGTGGGTTCTCTCATCTTCTACTTACCCAGCATGACCCTGCATCAGTTTTTATTTTAAATAAATAAATGCAATTAAAGTTGTATTTATTAAAACTTAACACTTAACATGCATTGCATTTAATGGAATAGTATATTTCCTAGAAATTAGGAAGCACTTTAATTAAGTGGAGTAATGTCTTCAAGATTATAATACAACTCGAGTTGCTATGACTCATTACATTTCAAACCATCCTGGATGACTGAAAATCTTCAAATTGAGATTTATTATTTTTTTTGTAAGTATCATTGCAAAAAACAAAACCCTCAGCCCCTTATAGATTCAACTTTAAGGTTAATCAAAGTTGGTCATGGACTGATAAGCCTTGAAGCTCAGTTTGTGCTTTCGAAGACATACAGGGTGAGAAATCTTACTGACCTCATCTGTAGTGTGTGTGTCTACAGCTAAAGCAACAGTTAAGCTTATGGACATGGTAAAGAATGTAACATTGGGGAAAAAAGGCGCTTTTTTTTTTGGACAGTGGAGAGTCGAGTGAGTGAGTGAGTGAGGTAACCTTTTACATAAATCATCTCAATTTGAAACGATGCTATATTTATCCTTTTAAAAACTACATACTAAATAAAAAGAGAATATATTCAGATTTTATATTATATTATAGTATAGTATATTACACAATGCATTTTTGCACCTCAAAAGAATCCTGTTTGTATTTCCAAGGGAAATGTTGTTGACACTCACACGATTAATGTTGCAGTTGAATTGCAAACAGAAGGAAACGGCTTATGGATTCATGCTCATGGACATAAAAACCCCTGCAGACATTCGTATACGAGGATGGCAATGATGTGAAACGAGATTTTGTTTTCATTTGCATTATGTGCAATGCTACTCTTCTTCAAGGTCTTACCATTTCTGATGTAGTCTAATGGACATACAGGTACAAAGAGACACTTGAATAATATTCAACTAATGTCTATGGTGCTGCTTTATACTCTGAAATAAATTTCCTCACCCGGACCTTATGATCTGCACAACACCATCATCAAGCTAAAGAGTTTTTAATAATGATATTGACATGCTTCTGATTAAGCATGTTTGGTGCAAACACGCGTGCTGAGCCCTCTGTCAAACAAACAAGTAAGTAAGACGCCCTTGAAAATGGGCGAAAGAAGAAAAAAAAAGACTTATAAACCTGCAGTATGATCTTAAATTCCTAAGGGCATTCATGACCAGGTATGTGCCGATAACTGTGCACAGAGTGGCTATTTTGGATTCCCCCCCCAAAAAAGAGGTTAATTGGTTTACGTCCCGGCTATAACGATGTTGTTAGAGAAGTCATGAACATGAATTTGGTATTGATTTCAACTACATGATCATATCCATGAAGACATGAAGTTATAAAATTGAGCATTATGTCTATAAACTAAAGTTTCATCTCCGATAAGTGCTATGAAGAAACATTAAGCAATCTAGTAATGTTAGCTAGCTAGCTAGCTGTGGTAACTAGCTAAGCAGCACTCTGGTGACTACATACTATGAATGCTAGCTATCTAACAATGGTATTATAGCAGTTTCCAAAAACAAAAAAAGCATTTTAGCTTAAAACTAGTTTGAAATCATGTTTTGCAGTACTGCATCTTTCAGACTGAGTAAATGGGCAGAATTCATCTCTAGAACTTGAATTATCTGCCAAATTTGTAAACAAAGAGTGTAAAATGTCTTTGACAGTTGATTGGAAGAACTGGCTCATACATATGCAGAAGTTTTTCACACATATAACCAGTTGGTTGTATGATATATTGCAATATTTAACAAGCACAATATTATGATCATGTATGCTTTAAAAATATTGCCGCTATCCCTGTGGACCATTCAGGAGGAGGGTGCTTTAGTAGGCAAGAATGAAGGCTGGGACAGCTGTTTACTAAGATACTATATGTTTGACGATAGCATCATATACAGTATACATATAAATATATTATTCTTGGTGAGGGCAGTACTGTAAAATCTATCATTATAATAGAATGTTATGATATGTCTATTTCAAAAATGCAAGGGAGCTATTTAAAAGAAACATATCCGCAAATGCCTAGTCATGACGTCCTTACATTATTGATTGCTGACTAAGGCCACAAGTTCACAAAGACATTTTGGAAAATAACGGAAAAAGCATTAATTTGTGTTGCTGGTTTGCTAAAGACATGGATGTAGGAGGAGATCCATGTTCCCCCTGCCAACCCGTATCCGCCCCCCCCCCTCCCCACCCCATATGTGACTGGAAGCTGGAACGAGAGAGAGAGAGAGAGTTTAATTGTCATGCAAGTGTCCATGGATACAAAAATGTCTCTGTGAGCACAGCCTAATTCATGCACTCAAATATATATGATGTGAAAATGTTTATTTATTTATTTATTTCTCTCATATCAGTGTATTAGTTATCAGTGTTTGATATGAAAATTTTCAAATTGTTGAATGCTGCTGACTAATTCATACACTCAAGATGAACGATGATAAAGAAAGTTTACATGTACTTGCTTGTTGTATGTTAAGTTTTTGATATATTTTTTAAGTTAAATTTTTGCATATTAGTCAGCAAGCTGTCGTATACCATATCACATGCATTTATATTTATATTACACTCTTACACACATACACCCAATATATTAAATCTGTATATAAGGGTGCAGTGGAAGTAAATACCCCATTTTTGGCAACTGAATCAATTTGAGGCTTCTGCTTTATTGAGTCAATTTGTGAATGTGGTGGCCACAAATCTATTTTGATTGTTATTGTTAATGTTGTTGCTCTTTTGGAATGTTTTCAAATATTTTCTGAAAAAGGAATATAAATCCTTAGACAGCTTTAAGATAAAATGCCATAGAGGACACACATTAAAAACACTGATAAATTAATATCAAATATGTATTCATATTTATGTATTCATAGAATTTATATTTTAAAACATTTATTTAGTGATTTGTTCTATTTTAAATTGTCAGTATGGAAATAATTTTATAACTTTACATGTAACCAAATGAAATAATAATAATAATAATAATAATAATAGTTATTATTATTATTATTATTATTATTATTATTATTATTATGCTGTGATTCATTACTGTGAGTGACCTTGGAAACCTTACAGTAATTCAATGTGAGAGTTGACTCAAAGTTTGGCACTCATAACTGTCACAGCCTTCTAAGGTCTACTTACATACAGAACAAATGTCAACAGAACGTATTCATGCAAATAGCCTTCAGTAATATGTTTCCTAGATGAATATAAATTCGCCAGAATTACATTCTGCAGCTTTAATTGCTCTATTAATTTAACTTGATTTTAATTATTCTCTTTTCCTACACTCTGAATTAAATGAACAATTTAAATAAGTTCAGCTGAATGTCAGATTATGCAATAATTGCATTATTTCACCTCAATAGATTCTTGCATTTTTACTGCCAATTTATTATTATCAGTCCACTTACATATTTCTGTTTATGGTGATAACATACAGTATACAATTCTGGTCTATATTGGTAATGCATCAATTTTACATTTCTATCCACATCCACTGTACACTGATCAGGCATTGCATTAAATCCACCAAGGTTTTGGATCCCCCTTGTGCCATTAGGGCAGCTCTGTCCCCCTGGGGCATGGCCTGTGGGGTGTGTCACCTGGACATTGCCAGCAGATACTTTGTGTGCTGTGGGTTGCAGTGTTGATCCTTAATGTTTCAGACTTGTTTGTGCATCCTCTGGGTTCTCAATAGGATTGGGATCTTGGAAGTTTGGAGGCTGGGTCGGCAGCCTTGGGCGTTTTCCCTCCTGGGCCCATTGTGCAGTATGCTCTGGTGTACTGGGTGTTCTGCTGCCTTTCTGTTGTGACATTTCTGTATTTTGTTGATTTGTACCACATTAGCTTTTCTGTGGGATCAGATCAGATGGGTCTTTTGTCCCCATGGGCATGTGGGAGGCCTTGGGTCACTAGTTTACTGGTATATAATTGGTAATCAACGTTATTCAATTCACCTGGTAGTGCTGTTAATGTCATAGTTGATTAGTGTATATCATCTGACATTTGCCACAACTTGTGTCAAGGGTTTTACTTTGTTTGTGACAGACTTTGTTTGTGACATTGTATGTCACTAATCATGAACAAAAGCATGCAGTAAAGTTAAAAACTGCAAGGGCAGCCCTTTAGAAATATTAGGTTACATAAAGTATATACGTGGTTCTATGATAAATTGGAGGACCACCAGGCCAGTTTAACTCTGAATTAGTGTTATGTCTATTATAGATGTCAAAATATGTCAGAATAATTGACACTTCTATCATAGATAGTGATCTATGCTCTCTGCTTTGCACTTGACATTATGCTGTAATTAGGAAAAGTGGTGTGTAAGTCCTTACCATTGAGGACTTTTAGAAAAAAAACAGTGCTTATTAGCATTTTGGATCCACTTCTTCTACTCCTCAACAAGATGAGAGAGGAAGGGCAGATGAGCCTGACATAGTGGGAGCCTTTTTTTAGACTACACATGAGGTGGCAATGGCTATTAGTACTTGGATAGGAAATTAGCACACATTAAAACCCCACTAGTTCTAAAAAGAAACTAGACTGCTGGTTCAGATCATTAGGAAGTAGATGTGGAATTACTTTCGTTCATCTTCCGGTAAATGTAAAAACAAACAAACAAATAAATAAATAAAACTTTAGATACTAAAACTTTTTAAAAACTGGTTTATTTCCATTTTTAAGATATGGCTTGTTTGGATGCTGGTACCTTTATTATGATGCATAATAATTAAGTATATATCGATATGCATTAAGAATCTTGTGCCTAGTTTGCTATACTGATATATTTCATTTGTACTTTACCGGTTGTTATATTTTAACCCCCTTTAACTTACAAAATGTAAATGAACACTAATTAACCTGCTGTATTAATGTAGTTGCCCTAATCTAATTATCCCATCTAAAATTATAAATTGCAATCATCTATATATTTCACTTACTGTACCTGTTTTTAGACAGTAAAACACAAGTAGTTTAAGAAGTCTTAATTTTTTGCTGCCAAAGAGTCAGACTTTCTTCATTTTAAGACCAGTTCTTGTACCTGATGAATGATATTTTGTTAGTTAAGCCACATTGTGACCTGTATTCAAGCATAAAACAAATCTAACTTAAGGCATGAACCAGTGAGAAACAGATGCAGATGATGACAGATTAATATGATTAATAGCCAGTGATTAATATGCTGATGATACTGAATGCTGAGTAGTTGGAACAGACGAAAGGGGAAATGAGGTTGTTGCAGAGGTTGTAATATAAATGACATTATTATTTATTTTTTCACAAATAAACCAGGCTATTTTTTCTAGTATTCTACAGTTAAGGGCAGGGGTAGCTCAGTGGTTACAGTATTGAAGTACCATCCAGAAGGTCCCAGGTTCAAACCCTATCACCACCAGTTTGCCTCTGGTGGGCCCTTGAGCAAGGCCCCTAACCATCAACTGCTCAGAGGTAGCAGATGTGACGGTAAAAGCATCCACAGATAATACCATAATTCCCTTTCTTTATTAAACAGTGTAGCAAATGGATTTTTATGTTAACATTAAAAAGTTACACATAATTAACTCTTATATATAAAACATATATTCAGCTCAGACTAGCAAGAGAGCAAGATTCCTCCTTTAATCTTTAAAGTTTACTTTATCTTTATTACTTGGAGGTGCTTTTTTTTGTAGGACTATCATTTCCATGAATAATTCTACTAAAACAACTGATTTTGAAGCTTTGAACCAATATTAAATATATTTATATGCGAGAATCCTGAAAGGTCAGTTACAGAATATGGAAATGATTACGTAGTCAAAATAAATGTACTGATATTCATATATGCAAATGTATTTTTACATATTTAAGCTAGCTCATATGAACTCACCTAACAAATGTATACTAATAAATGTTTGAAGAGTATCTTATATGTGCTTAAAGACATGTCTTAAAAACATTTGCTTCAACACGTCTACATGTCTGCTTGACCCTCCTCAAATGGACAGAAATGTTTTTGTTTATGGAGCTGAGTCACCTGTTTATGCTGAGAAATTACGAGGGTTGAGATTCCTAGTCACAGTAAAACATTTAAATTGTGAAAATGTTTAAAAGAAGGATGATTGTCCTGGCTGAGGTGACTTGGAGCAAGTGGAACACCTGATCCTTGATGGAAAACTTGTTGCCGACTTGCGGAAGAAACGCATCTGCCTGTGTGAACTGTACACACACCATTATAGGAGATCCTGGGAGGCCAGCATTTAAGACCTGAAGCAGGAAGTCAGATCATGGCTCGGAGAGAACTTTCTATAAGTGATAAGTGCAGGAATAAGAGCATTAGTGTAGGAGGGGATTATATATAGAAACAAGAGTAGTTTTTACTCTCATAAGTGTGACTTGAGCCTCGTGCCCGAAGTCTCCTGGGATAGGCTCCAGGCCCCCCGCGACCCTGAATATAGGATAAAGCGGTATAGAAAATGAATGAATGAATGAATGAAAGTGTGACTTGAACACCTGTTGTATGTAGAGTTTACACACAGGAAGAGGATTATAGATTTATGGATGTACATCTCAGTCCATATCCTGATTCTTGTAAAGTTGCTTGGTGACAATGTGTTCTAAAGAAAGAACTACGCTAAGAAAAACCGAACTGTACTGATTTTTGGAGCAAAGTCATGAGGCACTCCTGTGGGATGAAATGTTCGAAATGGCTGATGCTGTGATACATTTCCTGTTTAGGTCATCTATGAAGGATCGTTGCTGTGGAGGCTGTTCCGGTGAGTCAGTGGTGTGAAGTAGCAGACAGGAATCTTTCATTCATTTTTAGCACAAAAATGAAGTGATAAAAATAAATGAGGAATGCATTTAATTCATTTTGAAGGATTACTTTCTACAAAGTAGAAAGTACATTTAGCATTCTACAAAATTCTGGAAAAACATGAAGTGCATAGGGTGATTTGAGACATACAGTAATGTACAACCCAGCAGTGTACAGAATTTTTTTTTTTTTAGCAATAACTGCTGCACTTCAATCCCCCCCCCCAACATCCTCCCTACAAGCGGAAAGAGAGAGAGAGAGAGAGAGAGAGAGAGAGAGAGAGAGAGAGTGGGAGAGAGAGCATTTTAAGTACAAGTACAACTTAAGTACAAGTTTTGGACATACTGTAAGTTGTTCTTCCTGATTGCCACAACATATCACATTTAATAACCAATTACGCCTTTGGAAAGTGTGCATTTCTTTCAGATAGTTACCAGACATGTGCCAATATTACATAAAAAATATGTACAAATATTACATAAGGCACGGTGGTGTAGTGGTTAGCACTGTCGCCTTGCACCTCCAGGGTCCGGGTTCGATTCCCGGCCAGGCTCGAT
>JAQQZT010000020.1:10854048-10865301 GCA_030068275.1 Clarias platycephalus | reverse complement strand
TAAGCTTTAATTCTCTTTTTAAGGTCACTGGCGGTCGTGTAAGCATTTCACTGCATATCGTACTGTGTATGACTGTGCATGTGACAAATAAAATTTTAATTTGAATTTTGAATTTGAATGCTGTATGCATTTTCTCAGGCACTGGTGACGTCAAAGCATTAGGCATGTCTGCGTTTTGCTTTTACTTTATCGTCTATTTAGACTTTTTTATTTTTTACATAAATTATAAGCAAACTGAATTCACAGGAGACACTAAATAAATGTACATCGAAGTCTGCACTATTCTGAAAAACACTTGTTTGACCTTCAAATGGGTAAAAAGCTGTGATTTAGTTCATTCATTCATTCATTCATTCATTCATTCATCTTTCTATAAAGCCTAACCCCTGGGGTCACAGGGTCACGGGGGCCTGGAGCCTGGGGCACGAGGCAGAGAACACCCTGGATGTCCAACCTATCGCAGGGCACTCTCACACTTTGACAATTTGAGAATGGCAGTTAACCTAATCTGCATGTCTTTGGATTGTGGGAGGAAACCGGAGTACCCGGAGGAAACCCACCGAGAACTGGGAGAACTGCAAACTCCATGTACACAGACCTGTGGCGGTAATCAAACCTTTGACCCTGGAGGTGTGAGACCACAGTTCTAACCACTATGCCACTGTGCCGCTCGCTATGATTTAGTTACCAGACTAAAATAATAAAACATTTTCAGGACAACCTCCTAAGTAATTAAGCCTTTCTTTCTGACATGGTCAGGTAGCTCCAAGAAGATCTTTCTACTATTGTAATATATATATATATATATATATACACACACACTCAGATATCCAATTCACTTTATATATAAATTCTTGTAGCAAATGTTGTGGTGCAGCGGGTAGCTTTGCCACCTCACAGCTCCAGGGTCCTCGGTTTGATCCTGAGCTATAGCTGTGTTCTGTGTGGAGTTTTTGTTCATGTTCTTCCTGTGTTTCCTCCCACCTGCCAAACCCATAATAAGATAAAATTGCCCCTAGGTAAGAATAAGTATGTGACCTGCAATGTTTTAAAGAACAAAATACTGGATAGGTATTGGTGTCAGTTGCAATTTTTTGGAAAAGGTTTTCGGAGATGTATCAACAAGAAAAAAAACATACTGTAGTATCATGTCCCCTTTATTTCCAATACATAAAATCAGCATAAAGATAAATGTGTTAATTGGATAGTGTATTTAATGCCATAATTGCAATGACATTTCAAAACATATATTCTGTATACTTCTTTTAAAAAAAAAACCATGCTACAGTACCAGACGTTCATTCTTTGCCTCCTACTGTAGCATTATCCAACAATACAAAAATCAATGTACACTATACTGTAACATCTTGCTGGTGTGGTATTTGACAACCAGCTACTACTGGCAGATACGCCTAAAGAATATTTGAAATGTGCATTAATTGTGCACATTCCCCACAGTAAATCTCCATAAAGCTTATTCCCTATTTATGTGTATGGCCTTGCACTCAGCCTGCATAGGCGGTGAAGTTGAAATGGTGACATCAGCAGCCGCTCAGCAAGCGGCGCTGAGTTCCATGGGAAATAATTAATTTAGCACAAGCCAGCTTGGAGGGTCACTACGCTCATCCCTTTACCAGCGCTTGACACCCGGCACTCGCTTCATTTATCCTGTCCCATTATTGATTAATTCATGGACCTTATTAAAATTGCAGGGGCTTGCCAAATCTCCTTAACTATTCTTGATCCTCTAGTTGATCTTTGTCCAGTAGCATGGCAAGTCGCTTGGCATGTGCATGAAAAGAAGAGAAAAGCTCTTTAAGGGACAATAAACCAGTGTAACCTCCGACAACAAACCGCTCAAGTCTCAAGCATCGTTATCCTTTCTGAGGCTCATTGATCACAGATGAGGATAGAATGACGTCAACTGAAGGACTTAATTATGTACAAGTATATCTCGCAATGGAACGCAGTAAATGTACGCAGTAAATGTACGCCTGCTGTTAACTGTATACAATTACATTTGGGGAAAGCAGTGAGAGAACTGATTTTCTAACTATTCATAGTGGGTGAAGCCAGAAAGGCTTTTTGAGTGCTCGAGAAATTAAAGACAGAGCGTTATTCATTCACAATCGATTACAAACGTCTATGCAAAGGAATATGCTGCAAAAAAGAAAGAAGAAAAAAAAAAAAAATCACGATTCTATAAAATATTTCTCTTAAAATTTTCATCCCAGTACACAAATATGTAATATTCTCCCCAAGGACTGCTCAGAGTTTTAGAAATGCTTTTTTCTTTTGTGTGCAACTTCCATTAACAACTTACAACTCTCTGACAAAATGGCAGTTTTCAACAGCTACCCCCCCACCCCCCCCCACAAAGTCCATACTTTTTTTTTTTTTTCACCCACTGTTAAGGGTACAATTTTTCAGACAATCTGTTCATGCAGACTGCTGTAACCTTCATGTAGGAAAAAA
Source organism: Clarias platycephalus (assembly GCA_030068275.1). Taxonomy (NCBI): domain Eukaryota; kingdom Metazoa; phylum Chordata; class Actinopteri; order Siluriformes; family Clariidae; genus Clarias; species Clarias platycephalus. The sequence continues at coordinate 10,862,826 of JAQQZT010000020.1, read as the reverse complement.
TGGAAAAACACTCCTTGAACCAACATGCCTCGCTAATAACTGTGCAACACACTCACCAGCTATCCTCCATCATATGCCTGAGTCATCAACTCCTACGCTCAAGTATTAATATGAATCCATTCAAGAAATGGAATTGTGCAGGTTTATTAAATCCCCCCCTACCTCCTTCTTTCTAATAGCCCTCAGTCCAGCTATCATTCTGCTACTCTTGTGAACCTTTGGCATGAGGAGGAAGGAGACTGAACATGGCCTACCATGCTGAGCTCTAACCTCCAGCTAAACTAATGAGAAGTGTCTCGCTGCAAACAATCTGCATTCATCATGATTTATCTGAGGGGACTGCTGCCACGAACACATGCAAAAGGGGGAAAAATGGAAGAAACTGAAAAATAGGGGAGAGCCAAGATTCGTGTGTGTGATCTCAGGTTGAGGTTTAGAAGACTTGGTGGAGGGGGCTGTGCTCCTCAACAACCCAAGACTCAGGGCAGTAACTCTCCATGCTGCAATACAGCATGTCACAGTCATCAATCACCTGCTTAGCAGAATTTCTCAGGCTGTTGCTGTTTGCCATCTGTTCAACCTCACAGCTGCTTACACACCCTGGTTCTATTCACGATGGTAGGCCTGAGGCTGGGCTCAAGGGCATCGCATCTTAAGAGATGGAGAAACTGCATAGACAAACATAAAAGAGGAGGGAAAGTTGTTTGGATTAATATGCTGGATTTATTAAGGGATTTTCATAAGGGAGTAGTGTTAGCAGCAGACAGGTTCATAAAATCAGGAGACAAATAATAGAAATCCATCATCAGTCAGGCAGCAAGGTCAGAATATGAAGAAAACATAGACGAGGGAATTTGAAGAAACTAATAAGCCCTGGATTTGTAATGCTACATTGGCACGGCACATATACGATTTCTAACCAAAGCAACCACACAAAGCAACACCAGGGTCATGTTCTTTGTCACCTAATGATGCATACCAAATCTGTATTTGTGATAACACCTCATAGGAACAAAAAAAAAAAGAAAAAAAAAATATTTTTTATTTTTTTAAAATCTGTCACTTCCAGGGTCCGGGTTCGATTCCCGGCCAGGCTCGATTCCCGTCTCTGTGTGCATGGAGTTTGCATGTTCTCCCCGTGCTTGGTGGGTTTCCTCCGGGTACTCCGGTTTCCTTCCACAGTCCAAAGACATGTACTGTAGGTTAGGCTAATTGCCGTTCCCAAATTGCCTGTAGTGTGTGAGTGAGGGTGTGAGTGTGTGTATGTGTGTGTACCCTGCGATGGATTGGCGCACTGTCCTGGGTGTACCCTGCCTCATGCCCTAAGCCTCCTGGGATAGACTCCAGGTCCCCGCAACCCTGTATACAGAATAAAGCGGTATAGAAGATGAGTGAGTGAGTGAGTTTCTCCTGTGTTGCAAGTAGAAATAGAAGTAAGACATCTGCTTGAGTGAGATATCAGATTGTCTTTCAGGACAGTTCTTTTTGATTAATTGATTAATGGATTGATTGATTGATTAGAATATCCGCATTTAATTCTGTAAAATACTATGCATTCCATGTTGACCATGCATTCCAGTTGAACAGTTAGCTAAACACGATGCCAAGAAAGAGCTTGTTATTTATTTTACTGGTAGAATAAGCGCTAATACTGTCTATATAGCGTTACACCAATCAATCATAAAACTATGACTACCTGTCTAATACTGTCTAACACCCCCTTTGCTGCTTAAACAGTCCTGACCCGCCAAGGCATGGGCTCCACTAGACCTCTGAAGTTGCACTGTGGTATCTAGCACCAAGCCATCAGTAGCAGATCCTTTAATTACTGTAAGTTCAAGGTGGGGTCTCCATGAATCAGACTTGCTTTTCCAGCAGATACCAATGAAGCTTGATTGGATTGAGATCTGGAGAATTTGGACACCAAGCCAACACCTTAAACTTCTTGTTTCAATTCATTCTTGAACCATTTTTGCAATGTGGCAGGGCGCAATATCCTGCTGAAAGAGACCGCTGCCATCAGAGAATACTATTTCCAAAATAACATCCACATAAATGAAAGTACCCAAGGTTTCCTTGCAGAACATTGCCTGGAGCATCACACTGCCTCTGCTGGCTTGCTTTCTTCCCATAGTGCATCCAATCTTCCCATAGTGCGACTCTTCCCAAATTAAGTGACACATGCACCCGGTCATCTGCCGGATGTGAAAGAAAAACATGATTTACTAGACCAGTGCATCTTCTTCTGTTGCTCCGTGGGCCGCTTCTGATGCTCACATGCATATTTGAGGAGTTTAAGACTCACTGAAAGATCTGCAGCAACGCAGCCACATACACAACAAATTCAGATGTTCTGACTGCACTATTGGAATTAGCATGAACTTTTTCAGCAATTTGTTCTAGAGTTGTTCTTCTATTGCTGTTCTGTTCTATTGCACTTATGCTCTATTTACTCCCTCAAGGCATCAATGAGCCTTGGCCACACATGATCTTTTGCCTTGGTTCACTGGTTTTCCTTTCTTAGACCACTTTTTGTAGGTGGTGCCCAATGTAGACCAGGAACATCCAGCAAAACCAATATCGCAAAAACAGCTTAAAATGCCTGTTTTGTTGTTAGTATTATGTTTGTGACCACTAAATCACTGCTAAACTACTTACCCATCCCCAGGCTTTTTATAAGATTTGCTCTTTTGATTTGCTGAAAGTAGGACAAGAACAGGTGGGCATATACTGTAGCATGAGAATTATTTTAAATGGTTATGTGTTATTTTAACTGATTTTTTAAAAATAGTTGTTGGTCCACCACCACTACCCCTACACACACAAAAAGAAAAAAACTCTTTAGTTTAGTACTGAAACAAAGGCAAAAAAGATATTTTATGCTTAAGGCAGGATTCTTGTTTTTTTCTGAAAATAAACTAAGAACCTTTGGCAAAATCCAGTGTAAATAGATCTAATCCATCTTGTTATTTTTTTTGTATCATGTTTTAATGTTTATTTTTTCAGAAACAATCGAGACACCAGATGACCGGATTTTGTTTTAAAGAGAACATTTGCAATTATCTGTTAGTATCTGTTAGTATCTGATCTAATCTTGTTGTGCTGAATTAACCTATTCCTGATCAGATGTGTGTTCATTGGCTTGTTTTGTTAGCAACAACTATGACATCTTAAAAATGAAAATTGTAGGATTATTTCAAATTATTAACAAAAGCCAGGGGAAAGGCTGCACACACACACACACACAAAAAAAAATAACAATTACAGAAAACTAGACCTAAAAGAAAGAAGCGTAGCAGGCAAAGGCAGTGCAGATGCAGACCGGAAAACAAGGAAGCAGAAACAATAAAACCCCTAAACATTTAGCGAACAGATGAAATCTAAATTTGTATATAATTCAATTTGAATAGTAATTCAGCATGAACAGGGATAGTGCTTGCTGGTGCACAGGATGTGTGTTATACAGCATATCAGATTGTTATTTCAGGGGTGGATATTTTAATTGAAATTTATGAACTTTAATGTCCTGACATTTGTTAAAGATAAATAATACTGCACAAAAATTGGAGCTGTTCTTTGTGCCAGTAGTGTGGAAATTTAATTAGGTTTTAAAAGATGTAGGAGTTAGGAGCATTTCCCAAATGGCACATTATAATAATCGTTTGGCTGTTTGCTCCATGTTTCCCACTTGGATTTGACAAAAGATGAGCTCTGGTTAAGAGTGTATCAGCAATGTTTATACGTGTTAGTCAATGACACTCATGTCGTGTTCTCAACAAATTTGTCAGGACCTCTTCATGATTATTATTATTATTTTAAAGAATAATAATTCCTACGTCTGCAACCTTTTGACTTTTGAAAATTTCACTGTGACTTGTACAAAATGGAAGGCTTGATTCATAATGCGGAATCATTTCGCGTAATCAGCTTAGTGTCTGTGACGACAATAGTGAATCAGTATCATAGTGTGAAGACATGTTGAAGGTACTTCAGGGTGACTTTTATTGCCTCTTAGACAAGCATAAATCTTAGCTATGAAAGATGCGTTGCCTTTAATCCTGATTACATCTCCTATTTCGATGTTTGGATATGAGCTTAATTACTCACTTGAGGTAAGCATTTGCACCTGGGGAACACTTTTGGAGAGCCACGGCAGGTGTTCTGGCATAGAAGAGAAGCAGAGAAATCACAGCTGACCTCTGAATTCAGTCCTGGTCTAAATAAATATTCGTGTTCTCATTTTAATGAACTGCGTTGAAAAGGAGAATATTCCCACAGCTGGGAGTAGTTTTGATATAGCTTTTACACAAGTTCCTCATGTCATGCAACCAGAAAAAAAAAAAAAAAGAATTCCCATTTGCAGTTTTCTGATCAAAGGAAACCACAGAATAGACCAGGCGGTATGAATGGATAAGATGATTAATAGTCATCATGTGTCTCACCAAAATCTTGTTTCTAAAATCAAGAATGTTGTTTTTAAAAGCAGATAGAAAATCCTCCCCAAATTATTTTTTCATTTCCTCCCTCACCTCACATTGCACTCTACTAAATTATAGATTTTGTCCTTGAAGAGACAAGCTGAAGCTAATGTGTAAGTAGTGGCGCCAGTGTGATTATTCCTCTTTGCAGGTCTCTATAATTGACATGATTTTCTTTTTGCCTGAAGGGACACTAAGCAGCGCCTTATCTGCACTCTGATGAACAGCCTGCAAATGTAAATTAATGAAAAGGTACATCCTTCAAAGGTAATGCTGTGACTTACTTTGAACAATTCAGTTTCACTTCTTTTTTTTAAATATATATATTTTTTTTACATTTCTTGCAATGATGATACACTATAAGAAACCATGAATATTTACATGGATCGCAGCATAGATTTGTGTCCACATAAATTATGTCCTTTTAAAATTACAATTTGCTGTTAAAAATGTTAGGTCACTTTATGAACAGTAAACCATGCAACAATAAATATATACTCCATGTTAGGCTCGTTATATTGAATAGGTTATATGATTCCATGTCCACTTATCCTACTTAGGGTGAGGAATCCCTCATAGTTTGCACCTTTTACATTGAACAATTTTTCTGCACGTTGCAAAATGATTCCAGGAAATTTGAATTATTTTGATAAAATGGCATTAGGGTAACAGTAAAGGAATAAACTGAAGAACATTGTAAATCAGGTCTATCAATCGATTAAAAAAAAAGTTAATCACAGTCATAGTCTGTAATTAAATCACAATTAATAACAATTTCTAAACAATAAAAGATAATTCTAAACAATCAGAATTACTTAACGTGCAATGTTGGAATAAAGAAATGCTTGACAAACTTTTTTTCTTTTCTTTTTTTTTTTTTCAGAAAACTGATTAGGAAGTTGTATAATATCTTAAAAATTAACATGGAAAAAAAAAGTTAAATGTTTAAAATCTTTCGAATGGGACAGGCACAGCAAACAATGGCTAGGTGGTGCGGGGTGTGGCAACCCACCACAGATCTTCAGATTCCTAAATCACTATCCTAGATCAATCACTAGCCTAGATAAAACTTTGCTTTTATCTAAACTTCCATTTAGAAGCTTTGTCTAATGAAACTTGCCATTTAGCACACCTGGTGATGTTTCCACAGTCATCATATTAACTGTGTTAAACTTGCCATTATCTCACACAGCCAGGTAGCCACACTGCAATTATGGGAAGCCAGTAGGGTCAAACTTGGCCATATGATTAATTTGCGTTTAAAAAAAAAATAGTAAAGCGGTAAAAATTTCTAGATTAATCATATGCGTTAATGAACTCATATTGACATCCCTTTGTGAATACAACCTCAAAATATCAGATAACCTTTAGCATTTATGCAGCTTGACATTCATTGGAATGATGTCTGCATATCTGTATGTCTACGCATCTTCCATTAAGTTTAGAGTTCAGAAAGCCGCTGAACACACCAGCTTCCCGCACACAGTGTTGTACAGCGCTATGTTTGGAGGAATAAAGGCACTGCACATCAACACAAAAACATCATTCCCACTGTGAAGTATGGTGAAGAGAGCACTGAGGCTGGCTTCCCCACAGCCTGGACAGTTTGCAATTATTGAGGGAACATTGAATACAAAAACTGTACTTAGAAATTTCAGAGGCAAACCTCTAGGCAGCTGTCTGAATACAGAGAAGAAAATCAACAACAGAATGGTTTAAAAATAATAAATTCATGATCTGGCATGACCCACGAGCCAAACAAGACTGTTTATGCAAGAAATCCCATGAATATTTTAGAAGTGAAACAGTGTAATAGGGAAGAATGGGCGAACATTTCTCCTCATTGTTGTGCAAATCTGATCAGCAGCAAGGGAAATGTTGACAGGGATAACTTGCACTAGAAACTTAAGATTTTTACTTTGAGTTTAAACAGAAATAGCTTTTTCTAATCATAGTATTTTAAACTTGTCTTTAACTCTTTTACGGTTTTCAGTAAGATTTTAGCTTTAACCAGGCAGTCGGAAATCCCCGCGTTACTCTATAATATGTTTAAGTAATTGTGATGCAACCATGCCAATATAATTTTAATTGCACGTCCTATTAAAATGCTGCCCGGATTTCAATTATGTACATGCATTAGCGTTCCATTCCAAGCCTTAGGAGAAATATAAGTTAACTTTTATTTAATGACATGTAATTCATGTAAATGAACTTCACTTATGCCATTGCCTATAAAAAAAAAAAAAACTTAATTAGCATGTGTCTCAGCCCTGCCCTTGATGCACTGGCACAATTAAATATTTAGATATGTTTTTTCCCTGGTGATGATTGTTTTACAGCTCTGTGTAGAAATTAGACTACACAATTACAATTTGAATATTATTCAGGGCGGATGAACGTCTGGATCCATACATTAAAACCAGAAACTGACAGAAGATCAGAAAGCACATATCTGCTGCATATCTAAACCCCATATAACAACTACCAATGGGATGCAAGTCATATCCATGGAGGCGCCTGATCCAGACACCACAGCACCCATAGGATCTGCTATAAACTTCCTGATCCAGACACCACAGCACACCTTAAGAAGCTCTGCGGAGAGACAGTCTAAGGGGCCGGAGCCACACGGTGCCACAAAGGGAACCTAAAACTTAGGTGGTTCTAATGATAATGGTTTTAATGTTATGGCTGATGAGTGTATTTATATAAGCAAAAACGCCTATGGATCCAGATCTATACTTTTGGCCAACCCTATATAAATGAATCATGTAGCGTGATTAAGAGGAAATGTCTTACAGCTGTAAGTGTTGTTCACTTTATTTTCATCTTATGATGCAAATGTCTTCCCAAACTCAATTTGTATTCTTGATTTTTCATCCAACTTTCATTGAAAATCCGGAGATAACGCACTGGATAATTTAACAACAAGCTGATGAGAAATGTTCTGCTTATCTTGACTGGTCCAAAAAAAAAAAAAAAAAAAAAAAAAAATGGTTCTCTTAGCATATAGTAATTGACTTTTCATGGTAAATTCACATCCTGTCATGAAGTGTAGACACAGGAGATTAATACAACATGGATAAAAAAAATATATATATCTTTAGTACCCTAAATGATTCCAACAAACCTTTAAGCTACAAGGTACCGCTCCTGGTAGAATGTAAGTTATAGCTTCATAAACCCAGTTATGCTTTCAGTCATTTAGTTAGATTTGTAATGTTTTGTTTTCTATGAAAAATGTGCTGTGTATCAAAGTGACCATAGATCCCTAGCTGCCACACATGGATTTCATCTCATAACAAGCTCAAATATGTGTCTCATCAGCGATGGCTCACGCCACTCTGAGGATCTGGTTATTCTGTTGGGCAAAGATGAGCTCCCTTTCCTAAATCAGGAGACACAGTAGCTTCATAATTAGATTTGCTTTCCATGCAGCTTAGGCACATTCAATCTAATCTATTTATGCATTCCCTTTTTCAGGCTTCATTGAGATTCTATTGCTTCATATTTGCACATCGGCTGTCAAAAAGGTGCCTTCTTTTTCCTAACAATTTGGAACTCATTTTGTGGGCCAAGATGGGCAATGATTGCCCAGTAGCCTCATCCTGAATGCAGTGTGCTGGAACCTCTGATGCTCTTCATTTGATGTAATTCTTGGATGGATAGGGATTTAGAGGGAGCACACAATCACACGTATGACAGTCATGGCTTCTTGTTAATATGTAACCTGGGTCAGGCTGCCGTGTTCCTTTTCTTATTAGCGTCTTTGCCATATTTAACACTACTGAGTTAACCATTATTGGTTTTAAATAGTCTTTGAACGGATCTTGAAATATGGGGAAGGTACTGTAGACAATGCAGAATGGGTTTGATTGAAGCAAAACTGACAAACTGCAACCTAAAAGCTCTGCATCTGAACGTCAGAGAATGCAGCTACAGACAAGTGATTTGTGAAAGTATAATGGCTTTTAAAATACAGATGTAAACAAACAATCCAAATTATTTTTGTTTTAATGTCTTGTATTATATATTTCTCTTTTGTGCAGAAATCAATAATATTTAATGCAGTAACAATCAGTGTAACAAAAGCAGCGGTTTAAATTCAGACTTCTGAACAGTCAGTCATCTTCTATACCGCTTTATCCTGTATTCAGTGTCGCGGGGGCCTGGAGCCTATCCCAGGAAACTTAGGGCACTAGGCGGGGTACACACTGGACAGCGTGCCAATCCATCGCAGGGCACACACACATACACACACTCATTCACACACTACGGGCAATTTGGGAACGTCAATTAA
>JAQQZT010000020.1:10796661-10828482 GCA_030068275.1 Clarias platycephalus | reverse complement strand
AGCCTGGCCGGGAATCGAACCCGGACCCTGGAGGTGCAAGGCGACAGTGCTAACCACTACACCACCGTGCCGCCTCAACTAGGTTTTATATTATTCATAACTATTTTGCACAAATCATAAAAAAGAGGACATGCTAATGAGTCACATGGTTCTACTACCAGATGATTGTTATTTTAATTTTAGTCTAACTCTCAGTAATATTGTGCATTTTATTTAGTAGTCATGCAAAGATCATGTTTCTTTAAAAATTCAAAGTTGCCTTTTAATTATTGTCCTTTTAAATATCTTGATCAAAAAAATGTTTCTTCATTACGTCAGGTTCATTAACTTTTTAATATAAAATATTAATCAATCACAAAAACGTTCTCCAGACTGCAGTATGATTGCAAATAAACATATTACATATGCTTGTACATACTCTGAGGGATTTTGAAAATTAATATGTCAGGGACAGCAAGAAACCATTTTTAATATCCAAAATGTAGGCACTGCTTTTTGCCTGTCAGTGTAATTGGACAAGAAATGGCACCAGGTCATCCCATAACATTTATTTTTTTTCTTATCAAGATTCTGTTGAAACAAATTGACTTCCTTTTTCAGTTTGGGATGAGTATATCACCAGCTGTCTGAGGGCTGCAAAAGGCACAATACCTATTAAGTAGAGGGAAAGCACCAGAATGTATCAGCTCAGCCTGTCACTGCATTGTAATTTCCTGTCATGCCATCACCAAGTGTGTTGTGGCACCTCCACTTCTTGGCCAGGCTCGATTCCCATCTCTGTGTGCATGGAGTTTGCATGTTCTCCCCGTGTTTGGTGGGTTTCCTCCGGGTACTCCGGTTTACTCCCACAGTCCAAAGACATGGCAGATTGGCGTTCCCAAAATTACCCGAAGTGTGTGTGTGTGTGTGTGCCCTGCGATGGATTGGTGTACCCCGCCTCGTGCCCTAAGCCTCCTGGGATAGGCTCCAGGTCCCCGTGACCATGAATACAGGATAAAGCGATATAGACGATGAGTGAGTGCTATCACACTCACCTGTTCAGATCTTTTACAGACTCTCATGAGTCTTGGAATCTATTACACATATTGTGATTCATGTTTGAATGATTTTAAATTTTATACTGTAACTTACAAATGTTTACTATCATTATCTCCACATTTTGTTACTCATGTCTCTCACCTGTTCCCCTGGCAGTTCAAGTAACTTTATTTAAGCATAATATTTGTAAGCCTGGGCAGCACGGTGGGGAGCACAGTGGGCAGCACTGTGGCAGCACTGTGGCCTCACACCTCCATTGATGGGGGTTTGATTTCAGCCATGAGACTGTGTAAGTGGAGGTTGATAGTTCTCCCCAAGTTTGGTGGGTTTCTTCTGGGAAATCCGGTTTTCTCTGACAATTTAAAGATATGCAGAGTAGACTAATTGGTATTTCCAAATTCCCCCTAGTGTGTGAAGGAGCAAGTGAGTGTAAGTCTGCTTTTGTGCTCTGCAATGGACTGGCACCCCATCCTTGCCTAGTGTCCCGAGTCTCCTAGGAGAGGTCCCAAGCTTCCGATACAATCAGTCACTCATTCCCTATACTACTTATCATAGGGTCTGGAGCCTATCCCAGGAGACTCTGGGCATGAGGCAGAGTATTCCCTGGATGGGTTCCCAAACCATCACAGAGCAAAACAGCACACACACTCACTGTGGGAAACACCAATTAGCCTACTTTGCAAGTCCATGGCGTGTGGGAGGAACTTGGAGTACCCAGAGGAAACTCACCAAGCACAGGGAGAACATGCAAACTCCATGCACACAGACCCAAGGTGGAACTCAAAGCCTTGACCAAGCAGGGTACACACAAGATTTTATGTACAATGTACACCCATGAGTTTATATGAATTCATAAGCGTAACCTAGGATAAGGTTGTTTAAAAATACCATGAGGAAATAAGCATTGAAATCAAGTTCTACATATAAAAGCTGCACAAAAAAGAGTTATTAGATTTTATGCAAGAAGCAATCTTGGTGAAGGTGAGAGAGTTTTCAAATATTACCAGCGGCAACAGTGAGCTGAATCATCTTTTTATCCCACACCACACACAAAATGTAATTAAAGAGATGCAAATGTAAAATGTGCACACATGACCCCTTAGACAAATCAGAAGCCTTTTGGAACAAAAACAACAGCAGTGCTCTATGATAATATGTAGAGAAAGTAGAGTTACACATATGAGCCCAAGAACATTGCACCCATGGTAAATTGAGAAGGGAACATCACTGAACATTATTGAATGAAATATGAATGGAGTGATGTGGAAGGAATGTGATACAGAATCTGGAAAGAATATGGACATTTTAATATGAATATAAAAGCAAAAACACAGCCAAAATCATCATAGCCATCAAGACTGGTTTATAAAAACCAGATCAACATGTTTGCATGACCTGGACGATCTCCCAATTAAAAATTTTTCTGTGGATTTTAGAATTTAGAGTCCATCAGAAGGACCCTTGTAATCTCCGGTAATGGAAAACAATTTGCAGAGAGAAATTGGTCAGAAGTGCAAAATGCTGTAAAAAAAAAAAAAAAAAAAAAAAAAAACTAATTACTTTTAACCATGGAATGTTCAACGTTGTAATTGCCAACAACAATCTTACAACAAAGTACTAATACATATTTATTTATCTAACTGCTTTTTCTCTGTCAACTGTTAGTTTTTGAACGTATTTGTTTTACAGTAGCTTGCAGTGCCTTGCGAAAGTATTCATAACCCTTGAAACCACATACCACTTTTCCACATTTTTGTCACATTACAACCACAAACATAAATTAATTTTTGGAGGATTTTATGTGATAGACCAACACAAAGTGGCACATAATTGCGAAATGGAATAAAAATGAAAAAATGGTTGACATTTTTTACAAATAAAAATCTGTGAAATGCAATTGTATTCATCCCCCTTTACTCTGATAAACTAAAGCCCAGTAGGATCAATTGCCATCAGAAGTCCTAGTCCTAGACCTAGTTAGTAAATAGAGTCACCTGTGTGTTATTTAATCTCAGTGTAAATACAGCTGTTCTGTGAAGCCCTCATAGGTTTGTTAGAGAACATTAGTGAACAATCAACTTCACAAAGCTCAAAGACCACACCAGACAGGTCAGGGATAAAGTTTTAGAGATGTTTAAAGATAAATTAGGTTATAAAAAAAAACCCCAAGCTTTGAACATCTCAGGGAGCACTGTTCCAAAAATGGAAAGAGCATGGCACAACTCTAAACCTACCAAGATATGGCCGTCCACCTAAACTGACATGGCTTGTCACAAACTGCAAGCTTTTTTGCAGACTTCATATGGCTTTCTTTCAACAATGGCCTTCTTCTTTCTACTTTTCCCTAAAGGCCATATTTCTGGAGTGCATGACTAATAGTTAGCCTGGGCGGTGGATATCTGCACCTTCTCCAGAGTTACCATGGGCCTTTTGGTTGCTTCTCTGATTAATGCTCTCCTGGACCAGTCTGTCAGTTTAGGTTTGCGGTTGTGCCATAGTTTTGCCATTTTTGAATGATGGATAAAACAGTGCTTCATGAGATGTTTGCTTGGGATATTTTTTAAATATAACATTCCCCTGCTTTAAACTTCTTCACAGCTTTATCCCTGACCTGTCTGGTGTGTTCCTTGGGGGCTTCATGATGCTGTTTGTTTACCAATGCTCTCTAACAAACCTCTGAGGGCTTCACAGAACAGCTGAGATTAAATTATGTAATTCTATAAGTGTAACGTGAAATTTAAATTTTTAGGTATATTACATACAAAATGCTTATTTGATGTTCTCCAGTGGTCACTGCACCAGCATACCTGATAAGCGGACCTTTTTAAGAGAAGGTCCTCATTTTGATGTTATGGCCAACTGGGAGAGATTATGAGTGAGCAAAATTCTAAATGTCAAAATATGAAAGAAAAAACAAAACAAAAACAAGTGTGTCACACAGTGGTATCAAACAAAGCCCACAATCCTGTGATGACCAGAGTCTGGCATTTCCTGTTGCCAACTGAAACCTGTTGACCTGACAGCTGATGGAAAACCTGCACAGACCCAATCCTGGATACTGTCCCTAAATCTAGGGGCTCTGATACTGCACAATAACAGTGTCTGAACTCTATGTACACCATGGAGCTCCATGTCCCTGACCTGCAGTGATGGAATTTTAGTGCATGTAGCTTTGGTGCAGTCACTCGAAAAACAAGATTCAGCTGAATCTCCTAATAGCCTTTATATCCTTACTCTATCTCTTTGTAGCTATAGGTATTGTCTTTGTTATGGATGTTCTCATCTAGGAGCCCTGGGTAACACAACTGGTTGAGTGTTACCTCATAGACTCATGATGGCTCTAGCGTGATCACGATTGTCTTTGGATATATTGCTAACCCTTTAGGGGCATTTTGTTCTGCTGATAGCCTTGGCAATACACCTAAGTCCTAGCTCTGCATTATGCAATTTTTTCTGTTAACGCCCAGTTTGGTTCTGATTATAGTTCTGAAGGTGACTACGCCTTTTTGTTATGAAAGCAGACATGTTTTGATATATATTTCTGGTTCCTGTGCCTGTTTAAGCCCTTGCGGATAATAGCCCTCAATGCAATATTGATTGATTCCATTGACTATGCAACTAGCAAAATTATATATAAACTTCAGCTAACTTGTTTTTTCTCTTCATCTCAGTTTACAATTGCAGTTCAGCTCTACTTTTGCTTATATAACTGAGTCTAGACCTTTGCTCATGTTTTCAGCTCAGACAGATTCTTCATGCTTTAAGCCTGCTGCTTTATTTGCTCAGCTGTTTAAACTTGAAATTCTGTTGTTGTCTCTTTCCCTATTCCTCTGGTTACGTGGTAGCTCAAAACAATGTAAAAATGTATGAAAACGATGTCTCATGCTCTCTGAACAACTTTTACTTTCACAATTTGAACCTGTTGAATCCTGGCATTGTCATCTTGAAATACGCCGGTGCCATCTGGGAAGGAAAATAAATCAACTGATGGAAAAAACCTGGACATTCAGTATATTCAGGTCATCAGCCGACCTCATTTTTTGTGTATGTAACATTGCTGAACCTAGCCCCTGACCAAAAGAAGCACCCCAGACCATACCACTGCCCCACAGGATTTAATGTTTAAGACTAGGCATGATGGAACCCATCACTCTGGAACAGGGTAAATCTGGCCTCATAAGACAACGTTTTCCAATGCGCCACAGTCCATTCTTTATACTCCCTAACAATTTGAAACCTTTTTATTATTTTTTTGTTTTTTTTAGATTAGCCTCACTGATACATGCTTTCCTAAGGCTAGTAACTGTTTAGGCCCAATCCCCTGAGTTCTCTGCTCATGTGGAAATGCTCTTACTGTACGTACACTATTAAACATAGCTATGAGTTCTACTGTTACTTTTTTCATGATTTGATTGCACCAAAGGTTTAAGAGATCTCTAATAATGGAAGATGATGGTTCAACACTATCTTTTTAGTAGTTTCATCTCATCTCTTTAGTTGTTTTCTTTCCTTGATGCTGGACAATAATTTGTCCCTTCTAAAACAGAGTAAAATCTTTGCCATGACCGCAGGATATGTCTTCTGACATGCTTGTTTAAGAAATGAGAAGCTACTCACTGCATCAGTTGGGGGTTAAATAACTTGCTGCCAGCTGAACCATACTAATAACTGCAGTAATTATCCAATAAAAGGTTCTTACTGTAACTATCTGCTTAGTTCAGGGGTCGGCAACCCGCGACTCCGCAGCCGCATACTGTATGGCTCTTTCATCTCTCTACTGCGGCTCCCTGTCGCTTTGGAAAATTAATTATGAGTATTAAATTCAAATTAGTTATTTTATTTAGTTATTGTTTTAAATGTAATTCTAAATGTAAAGATTATGGTGATCATGTAACATTAAAATAAAATGCGTTTAATTGTTTGTTGCTCAAAATATGCGTCAAAACCGCTGATGTGCGTCACCCGCCGGCACGCGATTTACTGTACTGAGCTTTTTGACCCCCAGTTTTTATTAAGGTTGACCGCTGACTGCATGCGATAAAAGGACACAAAAGAAAAGCAGACAGCATTTTTGGTTTGCTGCAGATGGATAATTTAAGTTCGACTTTTTATTTCATAAATACGAGGAGGACTCAAATCTACATTGAGTATTTCATTTGAAAGTAACCTTTAACCTACAGTATGTCATCAGGAACATTTTATTCTGTATCTTTCTTTAATAGATTTGAAAGCATCTGCTGCAGGTATCTTAAATATTTACACTTAAATATGTTAATTAAAAAAAAAAAATTGTCAAGCTTAACCTGTCATAGTGAAATATTAATTCATATAAAAACTTTAAGAATTAATCACTTTACTAACTGAAAAGCCACTTATATGTGTAGAATTCTGCTTACTTATTAGTGAAGGACAAAAATGTTGTCCTTCTTAACTTTGACACTGAATCTGCTCTGGATGTACTGTGTAGGATCAATCCAATGTGCAGCTTTGCATACATATTATCTTGAAAAAATGGTCAGAGTGTTCAGAGCACAAATTGTTCCAGATCCATTATTTGTGACAGTCATCTGTGTGCCTTTGACAGATATTTTGCATGGTATATGGATTAGCCTTGATTGACAATCCATGCTGCTCACAGGGCATTGTGATGCATTAGCATTCATTGACATTTTCCCATGTGCTTAGAAAACAGGAGCTGCCATGTAAACGGAACACCATCACCATCTACATCAAGGAAAAAAGAGGGACAAAATGCAATAAAAATGTCATTGTACACTGGATGGGCTACAAGAAGTGCATTTTAATGGAGCGGTAGAGGTCAGTTTTAGATGAATTTAAACAAGAATTAAACAGAAGATAAGAAAGAAAGGTGTGAAAAGATTACTGAGAGACTTTAGAGAAAAGTTTAAGTATATTAGTAAACAGTGGGAAAACTGATACCCGCTCACATTGTTCCAAGCCTCACAACGCTAACTCAAAGGCAAAAGGAATTGATTATGTTGTAGCTCTTGGATGTAAGACAAACTTCAAATGATCTCTATCAGTTGATCTCTTGCAAAATGGAGATGAAAACAGACTAGTAGCCTTAATTAATCATTAAAATTAGCAAAATGTATTAAAATGCAAATTAACTTTTAAATTACAGTCATACCGACCTCAGCATGTCACGAGGCAGCAGAATAACAGTCCTGCATATTACACCCATATACAGTATGCATCTATCCATTGTGATCAGAGATCAAGTAAACACTTGGTAAAGGGTCATCTACTGTAGGTGCATACTGA
Organism: Clarias platycephalus; assembly: GCA_030068275.1. NCBI lineage: Eukaryota > Metazoa > Chordata > Actinopteri > Siluriformes > Clariidae > Clarias > Clarias platycephalus. The sequence goes on along the minus strand of JAQQZT010000020.1, from coordinate 10,821,159 downwards.
ACAGGATGAGCGCTTCTAGGCCCTGCTCCAGGTTCATCAGAAAGACTGGCGGGTGCCTACTGGCGGCACTCCAATGGGAGATGCGTTGACACCAAACCTGACCTCACGTTGACCAAGATGGGGCCACACAATTAGCTATTTGAGCATGCCACATAGACATGGAACTATCTCAGTGGACAGCATGTCTGCTGTTGCCCCTAACCAGTGAAGCTCAGCTCACAGCTTAGCCTGACTTAAAATGAGCAATCCTGCAATTGGGTCGGCTACATCTTGACCTTCAGTGAGCATGGCCACCCAGTCGCATTTGCTCAGCAACTCCAGGATAGCCACTGGTGAAAGAGTACAATGCGATCAATCTGGTGCTGGTGAATAAGTTTGTCATGCTGCTGCTTCCAGGAACAGCAAAGTGTAGGGAGAATGACCTGTGGTGTAGCTGAGAGCAGGCAGCTCCCTGGAATCTCTCATGTGTCTTCTCTCTTTCATGTCTCGCTTGTGGTTTCTCCCCCTCCCTTTCTCTCCTCCTATTGGTTCCCCCATGTGCTGCTCCAGCATCTTCGCTGATGAAATGTGGTCAGAATAAAATATTGAATGATTGCAATCTGAGATCACTTAAATACTTGATAAAGAATCTCCCAGATACAAACTGAGCAGGATGAGTGCTTCCAGCCCCTGCTTCAGCCACAGCAGGAAGACTGGTTCATACTAGGGGCACTCCAATGGGAGATGCGTCAAGTGTTGTGGCCACACCTTACCTCATGCTGGGCATGCTTCAGAGACATCTAACTGGCCTAGGTCACAATTAGTGCAGTGGGAGCTCAGTTTATTAAGGCTCTTGGGTACTGATATCAAGATGATGGGGCTTTTGACATCAGCTCCACCTCAGGGAGAATCTGACGGACAGTGGAGGTTGGCTAATCACCCTTAGTTAAAAAAATCCTCTGTCAGATGATTTCCCCCTGGAACAGACCAATGAAGAGAACCTCAAGCACACCTTTGACCAAGTAAAAATGACCAAATCATCAATGGCCACAGAATATAGCCTGATGTTGCACTCACTTTCACCTATTTTTTCGTAATTAAAGATAGGCTGTATTGCATGATGTAGGACACTCAAACTGCAGAAGAAACAACCCAGTTATTGGCAAAGAGCCTCCGGGAATTCCTGTTTCATGCAGCTCACCATAATGGCAGAGCACCTGGGGTGAGAGAGAAAACTAGCATAACTCATAGCTCTTTATATTGACTGGGCTTATATGGAGTGTACACCAGTGGTGCATGCAATTTCTCAAATATCAGCTGGTAAATCGACCAGCTGCCCCAAAAGCACCATCAATTCATCTCCCTCTACTCAAGCTTCCCTTGGAAAATTTTTTTTTGGCCCTTATCAGACTATGGGCATCACTTATATGTGCTATTTATGGTAGACTAAGCAACATGATACCCAGCAGGCACACTTAATCTCCTTAGAAGGATATTCTGAATGATGAAGTTAGTACATTTATAGAATGTACATTTACAAATAGCTCGTGATTAAATTAATTTGTATCAGTGTTTACCATTAACAGCAGGATGGCCTCTTCTAACAAATTAGCCAAACGCTAAAAAACATGATTCATAACTCGGCCATGATGATGCTCAGAATTGGGATAAGTGAATAAAACACCTCTTATTTGCAGTTTGAGAGGTCCTGTAAGCCTTCAGGGGGTTCTTTGCATTTTCCTGGATTTTTTCCCCGATTTTCTCCCTAATTTAGTCGTGTCCAATTCCTCCCCGTCACTAGGGGGCTCCCACATTAAGCCTACTACTACTACTCAGTCGGGAGGGCCGAAGACGATCACATGTTTCCTCCGAACACCAGCCGACCGCATCTTTTCGAACTGTTCACTCACGCACTATTAGGGGTGGCATAACACACTCGGAGGACAGCGCTATCCGCTCCTTCCGCTTGCGTGAGCTCACAGACGCCCCTGATTGGCTGTAGAGCCGTGATTACTGTGGGTGCATGAAGTACCTCTCATCCCGCCTCTCTGAGAGAGCTCGGCCAATCAGCTCTCTCTAGAGCTCCGGCTGCGAGAGGTTACAGCATCACCCGGGAATCGAACCAGCAATCTCCGGATGATAGGGCGAGCACTTTACCACTGCGCCACTTGGAGGCCGTGGACCAGTAAAAATTTACGTAAATATGTTCTTGACCTGAGGGCAAAACTCCACATAAGTCAAATAATCATAGAAAATGCTACAGGCACAAGAACATCAGTTCTGGGTATCTATATAGAGGTGAGGCACTTTAGGTGAACCAACTTAATCCTGAAACCATGGAGGGAGGCAGTCCCTGGTGCTGATAGTTCTATAGAGGACAGATGTGTGTCCCAATTCACCCCGGTCCCTGTTGAGACCACTTAACACTGTCACAGAGAGCACAGATTGTCAAGTTGTGAAGACTTTTCCCTATGTGTTTGTACCTTTACCTGGTCATATAAACCTTAAAGACTATAATATTGAGATGTCTCCAGACACAGTCACCCATACAGATTGCCTGAACACCAAGAAAAATTCTTGATGAACTTCAGGCTATGCTCAAAATGGGGGTTGATCGAGGAATTGCCCAGAGATCCGCGCAGCCCGGTGGTCATGGTACCCATGGTACATGGTACATGGGAATGTGACCATCCATTTCTGAATGGACTCTTTCTGGCTGGCCATCATCGTAGGTTTTTTTGCGTAATTATATGAATGTCACCAGACCGCTGGCTGATCTTACTAAAAAGGGCCTGCCAGATCTAATAGAGTTGATGGAGCTGTGCAAATGGGCTTTTGTTCAAATTAAAGGAGCACTTAGCAGAGGCCCCGTACAGAAAGATCCTGGTCAGACTGAGGGTTGGGGCAGTGTTGTGCTACAGTAGGTAGTGGAAAGTGAGGGGTGCCCTATGCTGTACATCAATCAGAACAGGTGAGAAGTGGGAAAGAAAGCACACCTCATGAGAATGTGTTTAATTAGATGAGAATGTGTTTGTTTGTTGTAGTGAGCTGAGAGAGCGAGCAAGTGAAAGTTGCTCACTTATACGTAGCGTACAAGTGTGTCTGAATTATTGTGGATGAAAAGAAACCTACATCTACCTACATTATATTGCCAAAAGTATTCGCTTGCCTACCTTACATGCATATACTGTAAACTTGAGTGACGTTTAATTCTTAATCCATAGGCTTTAATATGATGCTGGCCCACCCTTTGCAATAACAGCGTCAACTCTTCTGGGAAGGCTTTCCAGATTCGCTCTTCCATGTCTTTATGGACAGTGCTTTGTGCACTGGTGCGTGGTCCATATAGACATGGATGGGTGAGTTTAGTGTGAAGGAACTTGACCTATTTTCTATCGGGTTGAGGTCAGAGTCCTGACCTCAACCCGATACAACACCTTTAAAATGACTCAGAGCGGAGACTGCCATAAGATTTCCTATAAACACACTCCTTGTGGAAAGTCTTCCCAGAAGACATCATATTGAACTCTATGGATTATGAATTGGATGTTACTCAAGTTCAAATGCAGTGCAGTCAATACAGTGTACCCTTTCTTGTACATAACGGATCTTCTGTCACAACAGTTATGTTTAAAAGTGAAAGTAAGCATATTTACATAGACACACACACACATTGGGACTAAACAGCTACAAAAATCTTTAATTTACTAGGGAGCATGAGGATTGCACATTGCAACCATAGAAAAAAGGACATGTGGCCTGATGAGTCATGATGTACTCTATTTCAGAGTGATGTACAATCCATGTACTGTAAGAGTACGAAGGGAAGCACATGAAGCAGAGGACTCATCATGCACAGTGCAAGCCTCTTTTATGATCTGGGGTTACAAAAGAATGAAGTCAGCTGACCACCTGAATGTATGGAATGACATTATTTCCATCAATAATTTGTTTCCTTCCACATTAACATGTGCATATTTGATGAAAACCATCCCAGAATAAGTCAAAGAGTGGTTCACACAATGAATCAATTTCACACACACAGTAAACTGACCACCACAAAATATTGATATTAACCCAAGTGTGTGGGAGTGATTCAAGCTGGAGTGGTTTAATTCATGACAATGCCCCTGTGCACAAAGTGAGGTTAATAAAAACATGGTTTGGCCAAGTTTCTATGCTCTGGGTTCCTTCGGGATGAAGTAGAACACATAATGCAGCCTCCTCACCCAACATCAATGATAATGTTCTTGTGCCTAAATAAGCAAAGATTTTCATAACTATACACAGAAATACAGTGCAAATCCAGAGGATTGGAGTATTAAAGTAGGGACCACATCTGAAATTAGTTGCATAAAAAGGTACATACAGTACAGTACAGTACCTTATGATTGTTATGGTCAGGATTCCATAAACATTTGGCCATGTACTGTACACCTGCTTATTCGTGCAATTATGTGCCCTAACCAGCCAATTATTTGACAGTAGAGCAATGCATAAATACATTTATATACAGGAAAAGAGCTTCAGTTGATGTTCACATCAAACATTGGGATAATTGCATGAGAATGCAAGTGTAAAAGTATTCCAATTTAAATGGCCAGAGTGTTTTATAAGCAATCTTGATATTGTTTTGTAACCTTTTCACACATTTAACTACAGTTGCAAAATATCTTTCCAATATTAAAGAGCTAATATCACCACTTTTTGCCAAACATAATGCAACACTCTAGAGAAAGCCCAAGATGCTTACTTGTATCTCCAATGAGACCTGATATTTGCCATAAACCATTAGCACTTCAGTGGCTCACTAGTGTGAGCTCATATAACACCAAGAGCACCCAATATATAGGCTGTTTCTCACCTGGACAGACACGGTGAATATCTGTGAAAAGATGGAGCTATGGAAAAAATACCTCTGAGCCACAGAGACTTACATTTCATCACCACACAGAGTAGAATAAGAGTCTGTAGAAAAGTAACTTTTTTCCCCTCTTAAAAACAGTATTGAGGGAAAAGAAATTCAGTAACCTTAAAAGAATATGATCTGGTTTCTGGCATTAAGAAGATAAGCACAGACACAGAGCTGTGTTACATTGCATTGACTTGCATTGACAGCAATACTTCAGTACTTCAGTATGGGGATTCATGAACTGTATTAGATATGTGGATATACAGTATGGCTTATTAGTTTGCAAATATGTAGTGAATAAAGCAGGTATTTGGCAACATTAGCAGCTTAAAGTATAAGTGTGCAATTTATGTAGACACATTGGTTTAATGGATTAATATCTCCTGCAAAAAACTAAATGTCTGGATTAAATAATAATAATAATAATAATAATAATAATAATAATAAAATTCTGGACATACATGTAAATTAAATACCAAGCATTTTGCATTGAAAAGGGAAGCTGTACTTAAAACAAAAAAATTATTCATTTATTTATTTAAACTACAAAAGCACTGCCGAACTGCTGTGTATAACAGGAATAACACACAAGAGGATGTAATAATCTCCCTCAGGATGGTAATAGCCCTCGGCTATTGCGAAATACCCCGGAGTGTCAAGAGACGTGTAAGTAATAAAACAAGACTGGATGTGCTCTTATAGGAAAATAATCAACCCCTTTTGTTCTCTGCACATCCTGAAGTGATTTAATTTCATAATTTCTTCTCATATTTCATTTCATGAATAAATCTGCACACTTCCAAAAACAACAGTCGCTAAGGATAAACACTAACTACTACAATTTAAGAGAGGAAAATTAGATCATTTAATGAAACACTAATAAGCTGTTGCCAAGTAACTGCTGAATGCACTACTTAAACGCATACTTATTACTCTGAATAAGTGTCTGATTCAGACCCACAGCATAAGCTTTACCTTTACCGACAGCACCAACAACAGGAACACACACACATGTATAAACCTCTTATGTAAGACAGAAGCACAAACCAGAACATTTCATTTGAAAAAACTTTTTTCAAACGCTTATGTAAAATACCTGCTTTTTTATTATTGTTTTTATCATTAGTTGTAGGGATGGCACAAAGAATCAGTGATAAATCCAAAGAAATACAGTGAAAGGAAGCCTAAACAGAGCACAAAGCAGAGTACAATGATGGTATGTCAGTACAGGAAGTTGGCCTAAAGTCAGTACACTCTGAAGCTTTTTATTTAGTCATTTGTAATATGTTCAGGGAGCATACACACATAGAGGACCAGGTCACGCTGTCAATACCAGCAGCTGTGAATTAGTATTATTTGTCTTTAAGTGAGCCAAAGGATTTAAACAAAGCCTTTATGGTAATGGCAGAGATTTTAAGCAATTAAAACACCTATGTATTCTTAGGTGACGGAATGAGAAACACATACTGTTTTATAGCCAGGTGAAGTATTTAGAGTAAAAAAAAATTTTTTGATAATATTCAAATACCTATCAATTAAATATGAAAAAAAAAAAAAAAAGAACCTTGAAAACATAAAAAAATCTGATGTGATAAATAGCTGATGTAGTTACTATGTGCATGATTCATAATTATAAAGATCATTTGTTAAATTCGGAAAATAGTGTTTTTAAATGGCACTGTGCAAGCAAAACTTGAGGTAACAGGTTTCCGGACTATTATTTCAGAGATTAAGATTTAAGACTAGGGATCTACAAGAAATAATGAATCCATATCTTTGCTCGCTCCTTCTCCTTCTCCTAATCCTCTGGCTTTGTCTTTGATGAATTTGAAAATGGTAACAACTGCACTTTTATTCATAACATAAAACCGTTTGTTATTGTTACATTTATTTGTACACACATATACATCAAACACAATAACAAATAGGTAGCAGACATGATTAAACTCTTTAACTATTAAATGTATGGATGGATTTCGCAAAAGGAAAAGGACAGGTAGGAATGGTGTGCTGATACAAGTAATACAATTGAAATGGGTTACACATTGCAAAATACTGCTAAAATAATGAGGTATTATTTAATAATAATGAATTAAACTCAATTGATAAATTCATAAAAATTTATACGAATTTTATTCATATTTTTTTTTATGTGTGTTTGCAACTCTGGCAACTTTCTTTTGTCCGACTATAACAGGCCACGTACAGACCAAGTTATTGCCGTTAATCGTTATGTTTATTGGGGTCTAATTTTGTCAGTGTTTGTACGTTTGAATTGTTCTTACCTGATGCTAAAAAAAAAGCTTGTGATAGCAGTGCAAATTGACCTGAGCTCCAAAATGGCCTGTATAGGCCATCAGCTAAAAGTTTTAGCTTAATAGTCTTCTAAGACCCTGACCAATTTGTTCTAGCATGAGGATTTGTTTTTGTTGTTTTGATGGAGACTACAAAGCATTTGAGTAAGTTGCTCTGAATAAGGGCATGTGCCGAATTGTCCTGTAATGACCGTCAGTCATTGTGCTCTGGTTTGGTTACATCTTCAGCATGTATTATATCCGGTTCCTAGCACACCTATTTTACACTGCATATACCAGGACATATATGTGACCTACACTGACAAAACCAAGACTATGAAAGTCTCAAATAATATCAGTACCTTTTTAGTCCAGTACTTGGTTTTCGCACTCAAATTCCCCCTTTAGTTAAGATGGAAGATGAAAGCCAAGATGGAAGGTTTCGAACAGGCCTCCTTCAACACATACTTATGACTGATGACCAAATGCTACTGATATCTCAAGGTTTTAATAAAAAGGGTTCTTCTGCTTAGACAAGAAGAAGGAATTCAAATAGAAAATTACATCCCCAAATTTCATATTCTTGGCTTTGCAAATAGAAAGTCACATACATGAATTAAAACATCCTTTTTAATGTGGAACCTTAAATATTGTGCTTCCTGTATTCATACATAAACATTTCATATAAACCTTGATTAACAGAGCTTCTTTACATATACAGGTTTGTTTACATTTACCAAACCAACTTATTCAATATGTTTCCAACCATTTTGATATTTCAGCAATGCAAGGGAGACAACAAGAATTAAAGAAAGCTAAAAGTCATAACAGCTTTAACATAAAAATAAGAAACAAGACACAGCTCCTCAAAACATTATTCATAACCAACAATATATGTAAATGTTCTTTTCTTTCTTTCTTTCTTTCTTTCTTTCTTTCTTTCTTTCTTCCTTTATCTTTCTTTTTTAGAATATGTTTTAAAAACCAGCTGGTTATGGTTACTTTCAGGTAATTTTTTTTTCCACAGTTTATTTCACAGTTTGTGTAAAATCAGAGAAACATTCTCGCTAGTGTAATAAAATATTTTATTATTAGTATCTTTTTTTTTTCAGAATGCACACTGTTCAATAGAAATGGCAGAGGTGTGGGTAGGGATAGTAGGCCTTATTCTGTGCAGGCTCTGCCACCTGCTTTCACCTCCAAGGGGTTGTGTTTATTTCTTATTGTTCTAAGGCCCACTTGATGAGAGTCTGTGTAAAGCAATGACATGGCAGGCTGACTATGTCTCCATGTACCTTTCCAACCGATAGCACAGTAAACTGCCAGTTCTGAAGACGGCACAGCGGCTATGTGACACTGAGTGCAGTCGGAGACGTTTCTGCTCTTACGGTAGAGAACATAGTTACCTGTGTGTAGGTTGGAACTTTTGCTAAATCTGCAAATTACAGGCAGGTCTTTGTGTAGACTTCTGGAACCATTTCCCACCACCACCGGCATTCAAACCAGCATTTGAAGGAGCAAAATAATCATACAAAATAGCCCAACGGTGACGTTAAAAATATCGACGTTACGCGTTTGGTGTTAACGGCCAGGCTCGCAATTCTGCTCAGAATCTGAAGGCACTTTGTATTTCATGGCAAAAAGTGGCTCCAAAGTTGTTAATGTTCTTGCCAAAGAGAAAAGAGGAGCATTTTCTTAACCTGTTCTTGTATCCTTCTGCCTCAGGCTTCTGCACTCCGTCTTTCTCTCTCTCTCTCTCTTCTGCCCTCCTTCATCAGGCACTCATTAGCTCCTTTGGCCTGGTCTCCTACCCCTGGCCTGCCACTAGGGGATGTGAGCACAGTGTTGGAAATCAAAACAGGCCGCTACCCAGATTGTGATATAAAGCAGATTATTTTTTTTCCCCATAGTTTTTTCATACGTGTTCTAAAGCACCAAGCCAAAAGAAGGTTAAATTGCGTGTGTGTCAGGGCTGGATGTGAAGAAAAAAAGCTAATAAGATCTCAATATACAATGAAGGACAGGAAGGATGAGAAATGTGTTCATAGTAAAGAGCTGGTGGAGACTGCCATCACCTGTCATTTCCCCACCTTTAGATTTTTTTTGTGTTTTTTTTTTATTTTTGTATTTTTTAACTGCCAGCTGGCAAAGTTGTCCTTGTGCTTTACAAACTGTCCTCAGATCTGCGTGGGAGCCCTTCACATGAGCCCTGCCTCATGCTACTCCATCAGTAAGCTGCTCTCATCCAAGTCCTTGGGAGCATCTTACGGCAAAATAGTTTGCAGATTGTTTTCAGTAGATACATCAAATCCTTATTACATTTTTGTGTCGTTTTTTTTCCTTTTTTTTTTTTCCTTTTTTAAAATTTTTCATGATTTTATGTCTGATAATCCATATTGAGACAGTGCTGTTTCCCTCTTAGTCATCTGAAAATATGAATCTTTGGTGATTATATTGAGGGTACAGGTTTTGCGGCCTCAGACAGTGCCACCAGTCTCCACCCAGCCAGGTGGTCACCTAAGACCTTGAAACAGTGTGAAAGCCAGGGCGGGGAATAACGGCCATATATGTGTCACTCGGAATGGAGCCTTCGATCCGATATCTGATGACAAGAGAAGGAAGGTATAAGTAAAAGCCAACAAATCAACAGAGATGTAGATTTTGAGCAAATTAATTTATTGAATAATTTAAGATTTGTGAATTACTAAAAAGCAGTTTTATCTTTTATCTTCATGACACATTCCTTTCGCAATCATTTCCAGCCAAAGTATGTTAGTTAAATGATAAAGATTCCTACTTTTGGGAAAGACACAAATAAACTGTTTTGGTTTATTTGGTTTGAGAAAAAAAAAAAAAACAGGCAAGTCATTTAGCCAGGCTGTTAGGATTTCAAAGAAGATCAAGCTGAGAAGAAAAAAATACTTATTTCCCTTTCAACAGTTTAATCAATTCCACACCATTACTTTGTCTTGCTTTTAAGTTTTTTTTGCTTTCTTTTTGTCTGGAATAGTATTTTTACAGAGCCCCAACAGGTACGACTAATTCTAGCACTCACACCCTAATGTAATTAGGAGCATTTACTAAAGCAAAGTGTCTTTTATACATACGGTTGGATGGAGGGTCAGAACATTCCCCCTCTTCAAGAGTGACATCATCAATAGCGATGTCCCCCTCAATCCCTGGACCTCGGATGCCTTCAAAGATCACCTGTGTAAAAGCAAAAACAAAATGCAGCAAAATTATGTACCAAGTAAACTAACATGAGGTACAACAATCTATAATAATAATAATAATAATAATAATAATAATAATAATTAGTATATATATATGAACATCCGATACCAAGTGATACCATGTACATTTCTCATGCTTATAAACTGATGAGGTAAAATGTCAACAGTCTGGATTACATAAAAAGCAAACTTAGTAACCTAATGCATAAATATACTGTAAATGACGCCCATACTGTAATTGCTTAATACGCAGCAGGTTACTCATTTTTATATCAGTATAAGTATCGATGAGCACCAAAAACTGTACTAATACGTTGCCTAGAAAAAGACAGCTATAATGCATTCCTAGTATAAATGCATTTTACAAGGGATGTTCAAGTCAAAAAGGGACTTATTGTGCAGAATAACACATTTATGTGTTAATTCCTATTATTAGGAATTCCCAGGAATTTCTTTAATGCCACAAAATGGCTTGAAACAGTCCTGTACGAGCAGGTTTTCCACTTACTGAATTTTTGACTACAGAATGCTCCGAGTCACCTAGTCGGGATCGTCACTCACAGACCGTTCAAATGTTTTATTGTGTGCCTCAACACTGTAAATATCAATCTTTTTTTAAACCTTAATTCTTGAAAAATTTCCCGGTTTGACTTGAACACCCTTGAACACCCTTTGAATAATGTGTTGCACAATAATTGTGCAACACATTATTGAAGATTTCAGGGCATTTGTACTCAACTCTTCATTTTCTAGTACCAAGGAATTTACATGGAATTTACATCAGTGTTATTATCACTGCTAATCAGCTAATCATCTCAAGAAATCAAAAAGGCATGACATGACGTCCTAAAATTCAGACAGTATCTGTGACCACTGAAACCTTTCCACAGGCTCTATTAGAATGATGTATCCATTAGAGTTATGAATGTTAAAAATTAAACAAATGTTTATGTGGATATCAACATGAGTGACCTTACCAAAGTCATAAAGACTTTAAAATAATGATTATAACTGCAGTCGCTTGTACAAAAAAATATAAATAAAGTTACTTGATTGTGATTATTCAAGTACAGTAGTTATGTCCTGCAGCGGCACTAATGTCCACAATTTGATTAAAGGTCAAGTATACATTACGTGGCGCAGGTTTGACAGACGCGTCACGAGATGGAATAATGAATGTCAGAGCTCTTATGCAGGGCGTCAGAGGGGGTCAGTGAAATAAGAGTGTGTGAGAGTGCTCATGTGCAGGTTTTTGAAGACCTTCCTGTTCGTAGATAACGTGCGTTTATTAATTGGGAACTATAAAGGAAACTGAAATAAAACACACACAAAGCTGGACGGGGCTTTGGAAACTATTATATTATATTACATTATATTATATTATATTATACTGTATATATCAGCTTTCTCTAACTTTTGCTCAATCTTTTTGTTCACGCCGACATCTTATACTGTCTCGGCGTGACTACTTGGTCTTTGCCTTTGTCTTGGGAGAAGGAAGATATATATCAGAATAGACAGCTATTGACATGTGTTTAATTTGCAATAAATCATGGATGATGAAGTAAAATTTTTCCAAGGAAATAAATGTAAGCCAAGAAAGGGTTCAGCATAAATGTTGTCATATAAAATAATGAAAAATCCATACGGTCCATTTCTAAAAGATTACAGTACTCATTGCTTTGTGGCTTTGCACAGTGGTTTTGAACTTTTTAGACTTTTTCTGTCTATTTCCAGAAATAAAAATGGCTAAAAAACATGTTTTTATTCAGTCATAACACACTTCTGATCGATCTTTAAAAGCAATAACCGTAACAGCTCACAGGTAAAACAGAAACATAACTTAGGAGACATTTTAGGTGCTTTTGTCAAGTGCTTCTGCAGTCCACATTTACTATGCAGATTTAAAATAATAAAATAAAGAAATATTGTTTAAAACAGATATTATCCCAAATGAGATCCTAACTGAAACAGTCATGGTTAATTAATATAAAAGATAAGATTTCACAGTTTAATCGTCCGGATGTTTCTGTAATATGGCCCCAGAGGACCAAAATCACAGAATATTTCTGTTACAGTACAAAACTGCAGTAATATTTATAAAAGTACAGGTAAGATAATTAGACTGATATTTTGACAATAATCAGACAGGAACAAACGATGCAGCTATATGAAGCATGGCAATATGAATGTTTTAAACTTACAATGCATGTCTTTGCATGAAATTAAAAAATCTCTTTAAACCTACCGATTTGATAAACCTACAGTAAATAAAAGAAAATTGGATTGCTAGGAATCTCACCCCATGATTATAGGCACTATAAATCAAATGAGACATCATGTTGCTGATCAGTCAGTGTGTTACCTGAAAGGAAGCAGTAGGGTGGATGCTGATTTTGGCCTGTTTCCACCGTTCGCCCTGATTCCCACTGAGTGACCAGACTGGACCAGCATCTGAAGTGGCTTGACCTTTCTGCTTCATAAATGCATTCAGCGTGCCTGAAAAGAGTTGTTTACACCTTTAAAAAAAATGGATCCACACATTGTACATAAATAACAGTGACAAATTACGTTAGTATTAAAAACTGAAAATGCTACTTAAAAAGAAATAGCTACAACATCATGGAATATTTATCAGTACTATGCACTGTGGACTACCGAATGATACAAAAATTATATATATACACTTTCTACAAAGCGCTCTTCTATCTATTCTGCAAACACCTCCGTTCTCATTATTTTGCACTTGCAGAGAAAAGTAGAGTGAGTGAGCGAGCGATAGAGAGAGAGAGAGAAAGAGAGGGTGTAAACCTACAGGGATAACATTTTCATTTGCAGATAAATATGGTAAGCTTTAGGTGTGCGCTCACTTGGATGTGACCCATTGTAACACCATGGAGGATGCGCTCCAGAAGATGAATAGCATTAACCATCCCCTCTAATGGAAGTGCTGTGATCTTTTTGCCTCAGAGGGACAGGCCTACAGGAGTGAGCGTTTGCTTAGAGTTCTGTGATTTAATCGCATAAACACACTCCGAGAAAGAAAAAGGGCTCCCAAGCAAACTTTGAGTATTTAAATCATCTCATTAATTATCTCCAACCTTTTCCCAGGTACCACGGTCAACATATTAAAACAATGTTTGGTTCGTCAAGCTACTTTAGAGTACAGCCCTCAAAAAGTCAACTCAGTGCATACAGTATATGCTTGGATGGTTTTAGCGCACACTAACAATGCTTGTCATGGACTTCATTTCGAAAGTGCTTTGTGGATTATAGGTTAGTAATAACTAACAACAATAAAAACCAATTATAGAAATGCATGAGCTTTGGAATCGGGCGGAAATTTCTCAAGCCAGGTCAGGCGACATTAAAAAAAAAGAAAAAAGAAAAGGTTAGAGCCCAGTGGTGCAATTCTTCACAGCAAACTCTGTAAAACTCTTTCACAGGGAGGGAAATTCTTCTGAATGCAAAGAACAGAATGAGGAGAGCATTGACTGATTTCCTTTCAGTCCAGCAGCACAAATGCGAGATTGAATGTCCATTTCCAAATCGGAAATGTCAACCCTCAGAAACCGCCACAGCTCTCACTTCAGCCAGGCTGGAGTGCGCCGCTTGTGTGTTAAAAAGGTGAATGTTAACTGCTTAAATGTTCGACTGAACAAGGTAAGTGTGTATTAGAAATTCATAAAGGTTAAAAAAAATTCCACACACCTCCACACTGGCATTGGTCAGAAGAAGCATTCACTTTTGTACCGCATGCAGTTTTTAGCTCATTATCTTTTTTTCCCCCCGTGTTTGTTCCTACTACTACATCTCTCTCTTTACCGACCACAAATATTTACATTTGAAGAACACCTCTTCACTAAGCACTTAAATGAGCACATACTGTAAAAACCCCTCAACTTCCACTGGGGTCTTCAGTTATTTATTTCTCCCTTTTTTTTTTTCAACTTTATTATCATGTTTTTCTCCCTGAACTAAAACAAGCTTTTCTGGCATTTCAGAAGGACCAAATTACTATTAGGCAACAAAAACAACTAGGGAGATTTAAGAATGACTGGAATTGGGTTAAGAATTCTTCAACACATTATTAAACCTGAGAAAATGAAAAGAAAAAAAAATCGGCAGTAGAAAAAACATGCAAAATGCAACGAAAACTCAAAGGACTGGGGCTAAACAGCCGTGTGGCCATAAGAAAACCACTTCAGTAATAAAAACTTCAATTTGCTAGGCAGCATTAAGATTTTGGAGTTTGGAGCAAAACGAAAAACGGTCACATGGTCAGAGGACTTCAGATTGATCTCCTTCCAGAGTGACAGGCACATTGGGATAAAAGGGGAAGTGCATGAAGCGATTCACCCATAATGCATAGTGCACACTGTACCACCCTCTGGAGCCAGTGTTATGATGTGGGGTTGCTTAAGTTGGTCAGGTCCAGGCTCAGCAACTGTATGTGGCAATAAAATGAAGCCAGCTGTTGACCTGAATGTCCAGGTTCTCATCAACGGATTTCAGTTTTTTCTTCTTCCCTGATGGAACAGGCATATTCCATGATTCTGGGAGCCCGAGACATAATTTTCACATATGAACTGGCCACCAGATTACGTGCTATGATCAAAGCTATAGGCGGTTGAATGAAATCTTTAAAGTGTGAGACGTTTAATTTAGGCCATACAGTGTATCTGTCCCAGATGTAAAGTTTGAGCTTTTTAAAGCAACCGCAAAAATCAAAGACAATAACGACACATCTATAGAGTTTCATTTATATCATTTAAAGTTTTTTTCATGGATAAACTTGATTACTGACAGAATGTAAAGAATGAAATGTTACAACAGGAAATGCTGCGTTACATTTTGATTATTAGAATCTTCCACATTAGCTTCTGTCTGTTGACTTGAGGTGAATGTCACCCTTAAAATTCCTCCTTATACAGTAAGACATGTTTACAGGAACCCACTAAAGCAAGGTTACTGTAGAAAATCCCGTAAATAACTATTCTCAGGTCTATACTATTCCCAGGTCACTTTCAAAAGATGCCAAAGAATCTTACGGCCAAAAAAAAAACCCTTACTTTTTTGGTCCAAACCTGATTTCTCACCTTTTCGTCTCCGTTTCACAGAAATCAGCTTGAGCAACAGCTGATGTTTTTCTTTTCCAGGCTGTTACACATCATTATCTATATATATTATCAGTGCAATGTGCAAAATGTTATATAAACAGCCTATAACTCGTCCCAACACTGAGTTTAGCAAACGTCTTGATTATTCATGCCTGTTGGCATTCTTCATCACACCAGCGCTTAAGGAGAAGTGTTACTGCCGAAGTACAAGGTCACAACAGAGTGTAGTGTCCATCCACTAGCAGTGCTGAAAAATCCCTATGGACTCAACAACATAACAGACATCACAATAGGTCATAATCCAGTTTCAGCTGTTTGCTATGTGATGTGTTTCCTCCCTGTCAAGAACACATATTTCCTTTCAAGATGGATGGAAGAATAAGAGCGAGGCACTCTTGTAAAAGTGCACTCAGCACTTAAAACACCCCAGCGATAAAGGACAATAACAAAGCCACAGTTAGACAGCAACAATTTTGACATGAATGGGAAAGACAAGCTACATTTGCCTTGTTACAGCTTTGGTCTATGAGCTTTGACACAATGGCATTACTGCTCTATTTGGAAACGCATGTGTCTGCTGTGTTTCTACACGTAAGACAGGAGTGGATCCAGTGATGGTATCAGGAGTGATTTCGGTCAAGCACGCTGGCTAAAGAAAATGCTGCTACTCTCCCCATTACATGGTATGCCAGAAGCTGACAGAAACTGTCTAGTCCAGCAACATGTCACATTAATGGTGCAGTCATGTGGGGCTGCTTGTCGCAAATGTGTTCCTTCAGCGTTAAAATCTCTTTTCGGTGTTTAAACAGAGATGTCATAAACCAGTCACGTTATAGAGAGATCTTCGGTTTGACTTACCAATATGTTTCCCATACATATGGTAATAAAAGCCAAAGCAGTATGCTGGAGGGTTGGTGATGCCGTAGGGATTTTTAGGTGCGACGTTGAAGGTGGGGCTCAGCAGACGGGCCTTGTCGCCTTCTTTACGGGGTCTGGAGGTTTCAATATACATATAGAAACCTGCAAAGACAGACAATGGACTAATTAAAAAGTAAAACTCCACACAGACAGGGCTCGGGATCAAACCCTGGAGTTGTGAAGCACCAAAGCTACCAACTGCATCACCAAGAAATGGCTAATAAATATACAGTATATATACTAAAGGTCCACCAGTCAAAATAATTATTTTTTTTCTACTTTGATTTTAATACAAGATAATTAAAAGACTCTTGAGGGTAATGCAGTTTCATACAGTTTCTGTCTGCCATCAGGATGATTAAAGCAAATGTATTATTTATGACATCAGCTGCTACTGCATTCCCATAAAAGCCACAATCACCAGCGTACCTCCCTCCAGACCTCCTCCTCCCTCTTCTTCCTCTTTCTATCAAAAGCCCCTTTGTGGAAGTGTCAATAAAGCGAGGTCAGACTGAATCTCTGTTGTAACTGGCAAGCCTTTCTCTCTTTGAAGTCACTTTCAAAACCATTATTGCCTGTTAGGACAATTTTCTTTTCAACTTGAAAAATGACACAGTTTAATCTGTACAGCTGAATTATGTCCAAATTAAACTGCTGAATCTGGCATTTAGGAGTTAACAGAAAGCAGCTGATTACTTCATTTAAATGCATCCCACCTTACCAGCAAAATAAAAGATGAAGCCTAAGCTGACGATAGCTGCCCATGCACTGCCGGGTGAATCTTTCCCATGTTCAGTGGGCATACCAACCTTGTTTTGAACCACTGCGGTCTCCACTGGGCCCCGTATTAGGAGTGTATTTAGTGTCACGTATGGCGGCGCTATGTCGCGTCCAATCAAAGTTGTCATTCTTGTCCTGAGTAAACATGCAAATGGGCTCCTCCTCAAAGCTGCAGTGAAATTCCCCTGAGCAAAGAGAGAAGTGATCAGTCTCGCTAATTCAAAACACACACAGTTGAGAAGCTTAGAAGGACCTTAACACTGATGACCAGGAGCTTACTTAATCACGTATAACTTCCTTAACACACTTTCGAATGCTTACAACAAAAGCAATCGATGAAAATGCCAGAGCCATCGATGAAGCATATAAAGGCCTGTCTTGCCTTTTTTGTGCCATTGCTGTGGTGCTATTGATATTCTGCTTGAGTGGTTTATGATAAATATTCATTGATTTTATTCAAACATAGCTGGGAGCAATGTGGAGTGGTGACCTTCAAAGAGGCAGAAGATTTTTTTCCCCCCTTTCTAAACCAAGATATCTCTCCACACAGATCACTGGCTTTTGGTTAAGGCAGTACAAGAGGCCTGACTGTTGACCCTTCCCCACTTCCATGCCTGAAATCCGAAACAGGTGTTTGACTTAAAATTGAAGAATTAATGTAAAAGTTCTTCTACAAAACAATAAAAAAAAAATTGTTGGGAATTTTAAAAAGCATACTTACTCAGATGTGGGTTAATGGGAGCTGTGAACGAAATAAAAAAAAAAGGGAAAACGTTTAAAAACAGGCATTTATACAACTAGTCAAAACCTGCTCATTTGTTCATTTGTAAAATTTTTCGAATTCAAATGACATTTTCATTATTAAATAATATACAGTGAATTTTAAAAATGTTTAATATTGTGAAAAAGTACATTTTCTTTTGTAACTTAATTAAAAAAAGTGAACCTCTCATCGTTTCAGATTTATTACATACAGTATAAAGTGAGATATTTCATTTCATATCTGTTTGTTTTCATTATGATGATTACCAATTAGAGCTCATGAAAACAAAAAAATACTGTCTCAAAACTTTACAATGTTTACTAAGATCAACAACAACAAAAAAACAAAAAAAAAACACAGACAGTACCAAAAAAGTATGTGTATTTATGCACTTGGCTCGGGCTCCTTTAACACAAATTATTACATCAATCGTGACATGGAGGTGATCAGCCTGTGACACTGCTAAGGCATTACTGAAGACAGGTTGCTTTGATAGCAGCCTTCAGCTCTGTATTGTTGGGTCAGGTGTTTTTCATCGTCTTGACCACAACTCATAGACTGTCTATGGGGTTCAGCTCGGGCAAGTCGGCTGGTCAATACTACTGTATGATGGACAATAATATCATGGTTAGTGGTAGTTTTGGCACTGTAGGGAGGTGCTTTTATCAACTTTGGACTTGATAAAACTCACTGGACCAACAGCAGCAGGTGATCTGGCACCCCAAACCATCACAGAGTGTGGAAACATCACAATGGATTTCAAGAAACCTGAATGCTCTGCCTCTCCATTCTAGTTTCAGACTCTGGGACCTGGTGTTAGGAATACTTATTTCAAATGAAAGCGCAAAAATTACTCAAATCTCAACAGAGTGCTTGGGAGCTATTAGCAGCGGTCTAGTTCTTTTTCTCTTTAGCCTCAGTGAGACGTTTCTGACATTGTATGTTTCAGGAGTGGCTTCATACTAGGAATGTAACAGTTGTAGCCCACTCTTATTGTGTAGCTCTCTCAAGATATTTAATCAGCTTTGCTTGACACCGTTCTTAACCTGTGCAGTCATCCCTGTTGCATGTGCACTTTGTCCAGTCAACTTTTCATGAACATGCTTCAATACAGCACCTTATGTGACTCAACTGTCTTGCCCATTTTGTGTACTGAACCAGACAGACTGATGCACAGGATTTAAACTGTATGAATTGTAATTTCTCAAAGGCTTGAAATTAAAAATTCTAATATTTTTATATATTGGATTTTTAATTTTATTATGAACTGTAAGTCATATTCATTTAAACTAAGAAATTAAGCTTAAATATAGTTTTACATGTAACAAATAAAAAATATATATGAGTTTCACTTTTTTTTTTTACATAAATGACAGAAAAAAACACTTTATGACATGAGTTGTTTTATATTGTTCAAATTCTTCATAATTCTTGTATAACAAAACATAAAGATTTTAACATAAAGGGTAACAATTTACACAACTGACATTTACTAAAGCAGGTTTTCCTTTAAATTCACATGTGTGCGCGCGCACGCGTGTGTTTGTTTGAGACAAAGTTGGCCAATAGCACTCTGTCTGTTGAGACAACACCGTTGTCATTATTTCATTATTGAAATCATTATAAAAGTTACAACGCAACATGCAACATAATTACATTCATTATAATAACCAATCAATAAATAATTAAAAATAATTTTTAGCAAAAAAAAAACAAAAAAAACAAGCAAAACAAAATTTTAAACAATTTTGAAAACACTTTGAAAATTTGTGGAAAATCAGAACATGGTATCATATCACAATCATTAATGTGTCTTTTAATGCACCCACGAGACTGCGGAATTTTTTTTTGCCCTAAGCTAACTCAATACATCAAATGGCAACATTTATGTTTAATATTGTACATGGTGCATAAAAAAGTAAAAAAATCTATTGTATTGTGGTGCACATCCCTTCACTGATATGTTATTATTCACAAATTATTATAGAAACCATTCTCTGGTGAAGTTGTTGATTCCTTGATCCTTGAACCACTGAATCAATAATTCAGAATAATTATAAAAATTTCTTAATCATCTCCTGATATTAAAATTAGAATGCATACAGTAGAGAATGAATGGACAATCTCGGTTTATACAGATTTTCTTACACTTTTCAACTGAATTAAATTGAAGCATTCCCTTACTGTGTAATCACAAGTCCACACCCGTACATTTTAAAGCAGCTACTTCTCAATATGCAGTCCTCACTAGTAACAGAAGGATGCACCCATGGAAAACTAGCTAAAGGTCAAGGGTACAAAAATGCAGTTTGTTTCAATAAGTCACTGTAATTTCTTTCACAGAGTAAATACAATCTAAGCTGTCAAGAAGATGCATGGGCTTTTTCATGATCGATTTCTGCCACGCTGAATAAATGTGGAGCATCAGCTTAACCCCCAAACTTTGTTACCACGGCATGATTTATGAAATGCTTTAGGTCATGCAAAGAATTGATTTTAATTCACTCGATTAAACTAGCTAATAAGAAATCATTCCCGCAAAGCAAACATGTGTAAAGGAATATTGGTTAAGATCCGTGAGTCAGTCTTGCAGAGCAACAAAACAGTGAGAGAGAGAGAGAGAGAGAGAGAGAGAGAGAGAGAGAGAAATGATGTCCGCGTGCATGTGCTCTTTGACGATACAGTGCCGAGATCTAAAATGATAAAAATAATAATGTCTATAAAATGCATGCCATTACCATATCTTGAACTTTTGTAGCTAGAAATGGCGAGAGCGCTTATGACTGATCCGTCCTGTCTTCTCACGCACTTTAAAAAGTGACGCAAACAGAAACCGATTACATATGTACTCCAATTTTGACTTCATTCAAAATGTAGTGGTCAGTTTTTTTTGTGTATTAAAAGTTTTCAGAACAATAGACTATTTGATACTACTTCCTCGGTGAGACAATGTAGAGCATACTGTATGTACAGCCACCCACACAGACATTATAGTGAACAAACTCATCTGTAGTGCTCGATCCAACACAGACCTTTTCCAATTAAGAGGACACTTTGTGCATTTGTCACGAAAGCACATTCACACAAAGTATCATCAGAAAGTGTCCTTTTTTATGTACGAAGGTAAGACTTGTATGCAGTAACAAAGATGTTGAGTTAAACAACGGCAAAAAGTTACTTATTAGATATTAATAAACAGTTTTACAATAAACATAAATTGTTCTAACCATTAGGTTACTGATGTAAATCCGAAAAAAACATTTATAAGGTTTAAAAAATTAAATCAAATGTCGTTACTAAATTGCTTTTTTGTTGGAACTTGGGTGGAAAACCAAAAGAAACCAAACACACACACACACACACACACACACACACACACACACACACACACACAAATAAATAAATAAATAAAAACTTTGGAGTTGGCTGTATTGACATGCAGATGTCAAACTTTTTGGGTGTTCAGATACGTCACATATTCGAACAAATGACTCTAACAAAATGCTCAGATTATTATTCATTTTTGCGCATAGAAACAACCAAGGCGGCATGGTGGCTTAGTGGTTAGCACTGTTGCCTTGCACCTCCAGGGTCCAATTTCGATTCCCGCCTCTGTGTGCATGTTCTCCCCTGTGCTCGGTGGGTTTCCTCCGGGTACTCCGGTTTCCGCCCACAGTCTAAAGACATGCAGATTAGTATACAGTATGTGCCCTATGATGAATTATACACTGTCCAGGGTGTACCCCACCTTCTGCCCCAAGTCTCTTGGGATAGGCTCCAGGCCCCCAGTCCCAGCCTGTATACAGGATTAAGCAGTATAGAAGAGGAGTGAGGGAGGGAGTGAGAGAGAAACAACCAGAACGGACCATAGAAACATGTGATCATACACTACCAGTCAAAAGTTTGGACACACCTCCAAATTCCATGGTCTTTCCTGATTTGTATTTCTTTCTACACTTTAAGACAATGCTGAGGACATCCAAAATATGACACAATCTCATTTGAACAGTTGACATTGTGATGTGTCTGATCCTTATGTTCTGTAAAGTCTTAATAATCCCAGGTGCAGTTTGTAAATTGGTGATTTCTGAGGCTGGTAACTCTAAATGAACTTCTCCTCTGCAGCAGAGGTAGGTTTTGGTCTTCATGAGAGCCAGTTTCATCGTGGTGTTGATGGGTTTTGTAAATGCACTTGACAATACTGTTCTTGCCAGAACTGTTCCAGAACAGCTGACCTTCGTGTCTTAAAATAACAACTGACTGCTGCTGTCGTTGTTACTTAATCGCCTAATTTCACATAGTTTTCTATTTCTAATCTCCAGTATTGTTGTATGTAGAAGAATAATTCCAAGTGTCAATACTATTGCCTTTTGCTCAGACATGGTTAAATAGTTGGTTAAAATAAAATCTGATTCATTTTATATGGATATGACAAAACCGCTATATTGCACAATCCTATATACATTTATTGGAACATAGTAATGCTAAAAACAGATAAAAATGCTCTGGGATTTAAGGGTTAAGAATGTTTAACAAAATAATGCAACGTCTAACTCGGGAATGCAGCAAACTCCCCATTATTATGTAAAGGCTATTTTTTCATGTCAGCAGCTAAAAGCTTAAATAAGCAAGGACACAGACAGATAGTGCGACCAGATAAGTGTCAGATATGTGGTCTTTTAAAAAGGCCATGGACAAAATTATTTACTTCACATGGACATGTGGTACAGTACAGTCCTGTACTGTATATACGGTAACACCTACGCGCTCAAAGAAAGCCTTATGAGTTTTATCTCATGAGAAGTTTGTAAAAATCCCTATCATTCACGCAAGTATAACTTTTAAAAAGGATTCATTGTCAGTGTCAGTGTTTTTTAAAAATGTAATCCTCTGCAAAAAATTTTTTTTAATTATTTAAAAAAAAAAAATGTCTGTGTGAAGACTGTGTTTTCCTACTGTAGTTACAGTATGTTATACTGTATATCTGGACGAGCTTTTTATAAGCAGGTAGAGAGACAGAGGGAAAAAATCCTTCATCAATGTTCATGTATTTTCATTACCCATTAAATATTCCCTCTTGGATGCTTAATGCACAACCTACTATACTGGATACCGTACTGTGCAAAAGTCTTGAGCCACTATTCATTTGTTCTTATTAAATGAAATGAAATTGTTTAGATTAGATTAAAGAACGGGTACAAATGTGCCTGCAAAGTGCCTACAGCTACAATTTAAAGTTGGTTGTTTATATAACAACCTCAGCAGCAATCTCATTTCCCCTCTCGTCTCATCCACACTCAGCATTCAGCATCTACTCACCAACCTGATCATCTGCACTCGTTTCTCACTGGTTCATGCCTAAAGTGCCAAAAAATGTTATTCAGGAAGCATGGAGAATTATTCCTCAAAACTACATTAAAAATACAAGAAAGTCTGGCTCATTGGAAGACAAATCTAAAGAAATGAGGGTGACTTGAAACTTTTGCACAGTACAGTATGTAGCAGACAATAATCATCTTTGCATAACTTGAATTACTTTATAGTATATATTTGTAACATACTCCCTTAAAATATTCTCCCTTTTCTTTAAGTATTTAGAGCAAGCTGTACACAATATTAAGTAATAAATTCCTCAAACGTTTTTTATGAATGCGGCTGCAGGGTGTGTGTGTGCGTTTGTGTGTGTGTGTGTCTGTGTGATGTGTTTTCCAATCAACGCACTGTCCTGATTTTATCAACAAGCTGGCAAGCTGCCATTTAATTTTTTGTTTACTTCAGCTGTGATGTGAATAATCTGAATAATTAACCTTGGAGTCAGATTAGTGAAAAGGTGCTATTTTTAGTCGAATCATGATGGTTGCAAAATACCATTAAGATAGAGGATAAGATAAATGCAAACACCCCAACCCATCCCAGAATGCCTCGAACATATACAGTATAGTGTGTAACTACATTGCACAGCTGACATCTGGAAATGACATGAGCTCTGCATGCATTAGCTTTTACTGCCAGTACAGTATATAGCTGGTGTCTCACATGAATCATAGCAAAGTACTGACTTGTACGCTAAGGTAATACCATGCATGGCGAATGTGCTAGAAACGCATCCGAACGTACAGTACTGGACTGATGGCTTAGAGTTCACCCAGTTAGCACATTTCAGTCTATGGCCATAAGAAGAAGATTATGTTTGAAACATCTATATAATAAAAAAATATATATACAGTGGAACCTCGGATTAAAAAACTTGAAAAACTTGAGCATTGGCTTGGTTTACGAGCACCGAGTATGATGTTTTTTGTTGTTGTTGTTTATTTTTTTTACTTTACAGCAGTGATTGTTAGTTTGCGCTCGCTCGAGTGTGATTAGCGATGTTCCTTGCTAATTTTTCCGATAAAACGGTCTCTCTGTTAATGTGTGCGCACACACACACACACACACACACACACAGCGCCTGCGTGCACAAACGGAAACACTTATCTGTCGGGATTTATTTTTA
>JAQQZT010000020.1:10776485-10786900 GCA_030068275.1 Clarias platycephalus | reverse complement strand
TGTGTGTGTGTGTGTGTGTGTGTGTGTGTGTGTGTGTGTGTGTGTGTGTGTGTGTGTGTGTGAAGGGGCACGGTGTCTAATGACGCGCGCACACATAACGGCAGGCTGATACAGAGAGGGAGAGAAAAAATGGATCTTTAACCTCTCTAATTAGACTTTCTTTTGCTTTACACGCGTGCACACACGTGTGATATAATAAACAGTGATACGTGGTACTCGGTACTCGTAAACCAAGACTTGCTCGTTTTTCAAGACAAAATTTATTAAT
Source organism: Clarias platycephalus (assembly GCA_030068275.1). Classification (NCBI taxonomy): domain Eukaryota; kingdom Metazoa; phylum Chordata; class Actinopteri; order Siluriformes; family Clariidae; genus Clarias; species Clarias platycephalus. Next base: position 10,786,632 of record JAQQZT010000020.1, on the reverse strand, counting down.
AATCTTTGCTCGTCTTGCGGAACACTTGCAAAACGCGTTACTCTGTAATCTGAGGTTCCACTGTACTCCCCACTCTGGAGATATATCTGTTGTTTCTGTAGCAATTACTTAAGAGAACGAATTGCCAGCTCAACACCTGATTGTCATTCCTGCATGTCTTTGGACTGAGAATATGCAAACACCCTTCATTCAGACCTGAGGTGAGAATCGAACCTCGTTGCTGGAGGTGCAAGGCGACAGTGCTAACCACTCACGTACCGTATATAGAGTAATATTGTATTCGTAATTCCTTGTTCCTCCTTATGTCTTGGTCTGCTAACATTTTCACAAAAAGGCTCTGAATTCTTAATCTAAACAATGGCATGGGTGGTTTGGTTGAATCCTAATCCTTTCACTTTTCATAATCAAATAAGTGCTGGCGTCAGACTGCTCGAGTTATTCCTGCAGTGTAGCACAAGCTGTAGAATAGCTGAAGCCTTTTGCTTATTAGCTCACTGCATCACAGTTATGAGGCCCCATCAGATTAAACTGGACGCTCTGACCTTTTCTACAAAAAAAATACAATGATCTCATATTTTTTATATATTTTTTTCCTTTGACTAGACTTGGCACTAAATAAACAGACATTCCAAAGCCGAGAGCTTGTCAGCTTGAAATAATCTGTACTGATACAGTGAAAGCTCACAGAAATAAACCTTTAATTGAAGTTAAGATGCCAAGGCAAGAGGAGATAACAGCTTTTGTTAGACTGGTCCGAGGTAAATGGAAAAGTGTTGTTTTGTTATTGGTAATCGCCCACATAATTCAGTGGCTGCCCTTACCTTCACTTGCCACTCACATCCAATTGTGCCTTCCTGCCTGGAATGAAAATTAATTGGATCAGAGTGTTTAAGTGTGTGCACAGCAGTTGGGAGCAGATGGTTGTGTTAAACGCCAAGCTTGGTGCAAGAGCAACACACCATCAAATTTAAATTAAGCAAAATTTTCTGTTCCATGTGATTGCAATGGGTTCCTATTACATTCTATTAGTTATCCTACCAATTTTAATCATGCACAAACAGTGCAATGTTTAGCTGTAATTAGTCCTAGTGAGATTTATAGGAGCTTATTATTTGGCTAAGTTTCTATCTTCCGATAGGATCTAAGTCTCTTTAACTGTCCTAATGACGATGTGAGTGGTTTTTCCCCAGACTGTCATCCTGTTTTCTTGATGAGTTGGCTCATAAGAATGATAAGAACTCAGAACAGAGGAATCTGATCAAAGAGAGTACCAGAGGAGTAGGGAAGCGGAAAAAAAAAACGGTAATCAAAGTGCCTTTACGGCAATGGCAGTGCCTGAACCAAACAACTCATATCTAATTACCGTGACACCTATCAATCCTGCTCTTTAAACCTTGCATGCTGATATCCTCTCAGGACTGACGGACTGATTGCAAGATGAGGACAAGAGATTGAAGGATGCGAACATTGAGAGGGGCGTGGCCAGCGCAGTCAGGAACCGAAAAAATAAATAAATCAGGCCAAAGCATCAGATAGTCAAGGTGAGTCTCACTTTATGAGACCTGCATCTAAGTCTTTCAAGTAATTTTCCATTCATGCCTGCCTCACGCAAGGCAGCCAGAGATAACAGAAAATCATCCATTATGGAGCTGTAAAGCCCAGCAGCCTTCACTATTAATTCAGCGGCTGTGGTGAGGGCAAAATGAAAATGATTCTGGGGGAACGGTGAGAACCAGGCTGCACTGGGCTATAAATAGCAGCACATCCCTCCACGTGCGAGGCTTCTGGTTGCCGTGCTACAGCACAGCGTTGAGCATTGGGAAGTTGGAGACATTTATTTATTTACGAAGAGGCTCCTTCCTCCTCACCAGCCCTGCATTCTCATTCATGTTTAATCATTCCAGCCTGTTAGAGGGGAATAGAGTTAGATTTTCAGTCCAAAAAAAAAAAAAAGGCTTCAGTTTTACTCCATGAACAAAAAGATGAAAAGAGCTCACCTTACATCATAAAATTTTGAAGAAAAGGCACTGCCTTTTAACAACTACCGACTCAAATGCTGTTGCAACAGCCTGGTCTTAATTGCCCTGTATTGAAACCCCTGAGAGAAACTGACAGCATGCAGATAAGTCTATAAGCGCATGCACTTATAAGTTTTCACTCCAACCAAGCTGGGATAAACACTTTGAAAATCAGAGCTTTGACTCACTATTAACTCAATGCAATAACTTATGTTATGATGCCTGGGCCCCTGAGGTACAACCGCCCCCTTATCTATTTCCCACTACAAAGTTCATTCTGGTTCACCGCACTGGTTTTCATGCCAACTATTCTTGTAATATTACAGCTTAATGAACACAAATATTTACCTCCTGATTATTGCCACCCCTGAGAAAACGTCTTAGATTGAGAACTGCGGGACATTTTTCACATGAAAGTACTTACACAATATCTTGGGTATTCAGCATTTTGAATAAATTAAAAAAGCAATTTAAAAGATCATTCACGTAAAATAATAATATTAGATGAAGTAATTATTGCCAAAGGACAAAATTACATTCATATTTTCTAGTTCCTCTGAGATACAAAACCAGATGAGTCCTCTCTCCTAATCTATCATTAATGCTTATTACTTAAAGCGTTCAATGTTTTATGGCTTGCATTTACTGCATGAGGATAAATGATTTCTAATGTTATTTTGTTTTGCCTTCTAAACATTTCCATCCAGTAGAACGATATTCGCAAATGCATTCCATACTATCTGATTTACATAATGACACACCCACACCCGTAATACAGTACATCCACACACACACATAGAAATTGAGCGGCGCTCATTTCTTCACATTAAATTAAATTAACGTACTGTACATAAAATTAATGAAAGTGTTGTGCAACAGGCTGCAATGTGCCTAAAGATACAATTTACAAAAATGGTTGTAGATGTAACATCAACCTCATTTCCCCTCTCGTCTGTTCCAACCACTCAGCATTCAGCATCACCAGCCTGATCATCTATCGTCTTCTTCAACTATTTCTAACTGGTTCATGCCTAAAGTCTTCCTTAAGCCTACATTAAGAAATACAAGAAAATCTGCCTCATTGGAAGCAAAATATAAAGATATGAGGGGTGTCATAGTACTGCATACATATTTATATGTGTATGCATAGGTATATGTACAAAAACTGCAGTGCATGTCACCTTTTAAACTATTCTTGCACTGTCTTTTTTTCTATATAAAAAATGTCCACCCTACAGTATCTCTCCTACTCAAGTGTCACTGAGGAATGACAAATACAGGTAGAGAGTCTGTACTCTAACCAAGGACTTCAATCACTGTCATGATCATATCAAGAGACGGAAAGACAGAGAACGAGAGAAAGAAAAACATACAGACCGAGAAACTAAGGAACTAGAACTAGTAATTACCGCTGCATTCACTGTCTCGACACTGTAGTGGATTGAGCTGATCTGATCAAAATAAGGGAGAAAATCATGGGTTTGAAGGTGCATTTTACAGCACTGCTGTTCCAGAGAAATCTTTAATGTTTTTATTTTTAAGCCTCATGAAACCCGTGTATCTGAATGTACTTGCACAGGGGCAAAGACAGTCTGACATCATGCAGAACTGAAACAAACAATGTTTTAGGTGTCTACACCAGAAACATTATTTTGACTCGCCATTATGACAATTAAAATATTTAATGACATATACTGTTAATAATAATATGTACTGTAAGTAAGGACCGAACCTTTATCATGGGGGCACAATGGCTGAGCACTGTCACCTTGCACCTCCAGGGTCAGGGTTTGATTCCCGCCTCAGGTCTACTGTATGTCATGGAGTTTGCATGTTCTCATGTGCTTGTGGATGTGCTTATTGGGTTTCCTCCGGGTACTCTGGTTTCCTCCCACAATCCAAAGTCATGCAGGTTAGACTAACTGGCATTCCCAAATTGCCTGTAGTGTGTGAATTCATTCTCTTTGTCGGACCAAAATACCATTTAAAGCTGCAGAATTTGTTTATAACTCATGGCATACATATAAACAACACATAAACCTACTCAATGCTATTTCTAGTCCCTGAATTAGTGAACCACTGTGAGGATGTGTTTTTGATACAGATGCCGTAGGACTTTAAGTCACTCTGGATATGAACATCTGCAAAACGGTGTAAACATAATAAAAATAAGCAGTTTTCACTTGACAGCACATTCCATATAAAAAATAAAATAAATAAAAAACACCACAAAGGGTAATCCATGCAAATTACATGATTTGAAATTGATCGAGTCAGGGTTTATGCTAGTTATTCCCTCTTATGCATAAATGCTCACACACTTGGGAGGATTTTCTCTGGATTTTCATGAATATGAAATTTCTTGGACAAATGCTTGTACAAATGATTTACGAATAAATTGGTTCATATCCAGGCCCATTAATGATGAGTAGCCCATGCCTTGTGTAAAATGGGTGCATTTCACGACAGCTGATTAGACTTACCTGGCTCGTTAAATAAGCTCGACTTCTCCGTTTTACCTTTGTTGTCTCTGATTCATAAAATAGGATTGGAATGGGATTTTTATAAAGCTTCTCTGCGACAATATCTATTTGTAAAAGTGCTATGGATTTTTAACTGCCTACCTGGCGTATGCCGAGACGATAAGCCATGATACGGTCCACTGTATCAGGGTTCATCTGGGTCCACTGAAGCTTATAGCCGTAAACACGGGGTCGGTTCTGCCACAGTGGACTGTAGGTGTCGTAGTAGAACTCTGGAGAATAAGCTTTTCCTGCAGGAGCAGAACAGAAACAGTTCTTACTCATGCATTTATCCGATAACACACTGGCATTATACAGTACACAAACTGCATACAGAGGAGTTGATAAGACATGTCACATGTATTTGAATGATTAGATAAGATGAGATAAGATACGATAAAACTTTATTAATCCTGGAGGTAATTCTGGTTCCAGAGACTTCTTCAAGAGCAAAGAGAAAAACAAATACATGCAATGCAGCAATAAATGCAATGGAATTAAATAAAAAAAGAACAAATCCACAAACTAGACATAGGATAGACCAAAAGTGGAATGCAACAACCAAAGAAGGCAGAATGCAGCAACCGGTAGCAATAGTGTAGCAGAAACCAGATTCAGATTTTCTGAAGTTCCATAGCAACAATAATGAGTAATATTGTACATGATATTGCTGAATGATGTTACCGATGATATTGTTACTGTAAGTGATATTGCTATATGATATTGCACATGTTTTTGCTAGAATATGCATATTAAGAAGCTTGTGTTAAAACCTAAGCAATATTATGTTCATAAACGCTCTGAAGGTCCAAAAAAAAAGCAAAAAATTTTTTTATTGTTTTTTATTTCATTTTATTATTATTTTATCTTTTTTACATTTAAGAATTCTTGCTTTAAGAACTGAGATTTTGCAAGAATTAAAAAAAAAAACTTGTTTGTGTCAGTGGAAAGCCAAGCCAAGAGATTTTCCTTTTTTTTGGGTGAATATTTATTTTATTTTTGCATTTTGTGCAAGAATTAGTGAAGACATACAGTAGCACGATGGGTCGCAAGAAAATTATCAAGGACAGTAGCAAAAAGAAAACAGAGCCACTTTCAGTTCATTTAAATCAGCCGGTGCCAAGAGGAATAATTATTGAGCTTAAGTGAGGTTTAATGTCTATTTATTTTAAATGTAAATGTTTTTCGAAATGTTTTCATTGTTTTTATATGCAGAATATGATTGGAGTGTTGGAAATTAGTAATATTGGTCATAGTTTTGGATGGCTAGAACGGATTAACTGCATTTGCATTATTTCCTATAGGAAGATGCGTTTCACAATACAAAATTTCACCTTAAAAGCTCAGCTCCAGAACAGATTAAATTTCCATGCTAAGGTACCACTGTATGTACAACATAGTGAAAAATCGTGGAGGGGTACACAGTCAAAAAGCTTCTCGTTGTGTTGAATTAACATCCTACAGTGCTTACATACTGTAGGTCCAATCGGACTCACGTGAACTCCGGAAGCGCTAAATTAACACTCAGGATTTTACTGTGTATTCCCTGCGTCCACTTAATACTGGAGCATGGAATTAAATGAAAACTACCAAGTAACAGTATCTTACTTCATTTATTTACAAAGGTCATTTGCAAGCCAAGTAAATGATGTGAATGGCCTCAGGTTAAAGTCTTAATCAAAATTTCATTTAAAACATTATTATGAAGCACTACGTAGACCTTCATGCCACTGATTAAAAAAAAAAAAAAAAAAAAAACTAATACGTTGTAAATAAGCAGAGGAAACATGCAATGTGCCTAAAGCAGGTGTGCCGTTTTGAAAGTTGGTCAGTTTATGAACCAACATAAAAGGCAGCTGCTCCCCAGCCAACGTCATATCACGATTGACAAAACATCAGCTTCAGCATCATCAAACATCTCAGTCTCATCTGTTAATATCCAGAACATTACAGTTGATGACTCGGTCCGAGCTTTCCCGAGAGTTATTGTGTTCATGACAGGTGCTGACGAAACCACAGACAGAGCTGTAAGGGAAGCGAGTGTGGCTATTGACATGGAAGGATGTGAAGTTGCTGATCTCTGCAAGCAGCCTCATAAACCTGCCAGTGGTGTTTATGTCAGCCATGACTTATTAAGAGGCTGTGGTGGCCCAGACACTTTTTTAATGATCTGCAGATTTAGCCCTGCAGGCTGGGAGGAGGGCCATTGCAATCCCATCAGGAACCTGCCTAAGCACATCCCAAATGGCACAACAAAACATTGAAAAAGAGGGAAAGGGAGAGAGGGGGAGATAAAGGGGAAAGGAGAGCACCAAATGAGAACAGATTTATTAAGTTATGAGAGACATTTTGTGCCTCCCGAAGTAGAGCGAAACAACAGCTTTCTGTATTTATAAAAGCTTCTCGTGCTCTGTGCTGTTGTTTTTTTATCGCACGCAACATGTACATTACGACCACTTGAAATTAACAGGTTTATTCAGTTTATAGGTCTTGGTCCTGCTGGCAAGACACCTGGACATCTGGAGAATGCCCAGAATGGCTCTGACAGCTTGAGCTCTTTACAACCATGGTGAGTCGAAAAGCATCTCAGAAGACACGACACAACAACCCGTTAGGCAGATGGGCTACAGGAGCAGAAAACCACATGGACCCCCAGTCCTGTCAGCCAAGAACAGAAATCTGAAGCTACAGTGCGGGCACGAGCTAACCCAAACTGGACAGTTGAAGAATGAATTTCGGCTGCGGCGTACAGACTACACGGTCTGAATTTGGCATCGGTAGCATGAATCCGTGGACACAACCTGTCCTGTGTATCATTTCAGACTGCTGCTGGTGGTGTAATGGTGTGTGGATTGTTTTGACACTCATTGAGGCCGTTTAATACTAATTAAGCAAGGTTTGCATGGCGAAGCCTATTTGAGTATTGTTGTTAACAATGAGAATCCTTAAAATTGACCCGTTTCATAATGGCTAAATTCTGCAAGTCAGCTACTGTATGTCTATAAACATGACAATGACTTTATTACAGGTACACACCTTTATTAATGTCTGTATAATCACTTTAAAGATTTGTGATGAGCAGTTTGCTTCAAAGAAATGCACATGTAAAATGTACAGAATATGAACAAGACATGCATGATGTACAATCAATTTTTTATTTATATAATACATTTTAGCCAGTTTGGAAAAATAAATAAACTAAACTCAAACAAATATAACAAAATGCAACCATGATTAAGAAAATCGATGATTACTAACAGAGTTGGAAGGAATGTTAGGAACAGATAAAACCAAACAAATAAGCCAAACAAACAAAAAAAAAAGATCAGAGAGAGATCAAGGTATCCTATTTGTAAAATATTGTATGTAATACTAATAATCTCTTGGTTTGTGTTTTTGACTTTTATGAAATTTTTGTTTTTGAAACTTGCCCTGGACTTCAGTTCCCATCATGCACTTCACCACTGTCACAATTGTATTCACCTGAACTGCATTAAGTTTATTATCCTGTCTATTTAAAGTCAGTGTTTCAGTTAGGTCTTGTCTTGAGTGGAAAAAAAAAAACTTAAATTCCCAGCGTGCACGGTCCAGACTGAAGAACTAATAGGACACACCGGATGTCCAATCTGCAGATCACTGCGAAGTACACACTCTTGTGGGTTTACTCCAGGCAGTATGCATACAGTATGGTAAACTAAGGTAACAGTTGTATGCTATCATGTTACATGTTAAGCCACAAACCAGTAAACTGAGTATAGAATGAATGACTTTGTGACTCAAGTGCCTTTAAATATTACTGCTTCCTTGTGTATAAACCCTGCGTTGAACTTTACCTATGTTTCTGCCTAGCCTGAGCTATTCCATTTGCTGGTCGCCTGTCCTTTGCCTGTGACCGATACTGTTCTTGATAACCGTGTTCGATTCGTCAACAGCCCTTAGCAGACAGCATAAACTAAATGATTGACTGCTCTTTTTTTTTAGTTCCAAGTAAATGCTTAATTTCTTCTAAATATTAATTAGACAAATATATAATTAATCAAATGCTCAAACAGCTTAGAATTCCTTAAGGCACTGAATATATTAGCAAGTTAAAATTGCATGGTTAACTATTAAAGAAGTCTTATTATGCAAAGTTCACTTTTTTGGATGGCCTCCAGTCTGCATGCACAAACAAAAGAAAACATATAAAGAATTTCTGCTTTTTGTCCATTTTCATATTGCCCGAGGTTTAAAAAAGCCAATTTGATTTCCTCCGAATGTGATCTCGAATACTGTAAGAAGATACCCTTCCCTGACTTGCTACTCAACTCCACATCAGCTCTGCTGTTCTCTGGCGGGACGTGTCTCAGCAGTAGCTCAATTACTGTATATTAACAGTGACACCGCTGAACCAGTGACTTCTGAAACCAATGTTAAGATGTTAAAGAAATAGTAAAATGTCTAAACTTAAAATCAGATTGTATCTTTTCGAATATCACAGCTTTCCAGCTATATGTAATTACAGCATTTGTAATATCAAATAAACAGTTTGTAGGTTTTAGATCTGACCCACATTAGATTCAGGTTCAAATACACTGCCATTATTAAGACTACTACAGTATTAGTTTCAGTTGGGAGAAGCAAAAATTTCAAAGAGACCAGAAATTGCTGGATTGTCCAAGGGACAAATAGCAAAGCATTCATCAAATCCTCATTTAATATTGTAGGTCCTAGGTCAGGAGTCACGCCTGCTCAACCTGGGCCTTCTGAAACACATTATTATGCTGTTTGAAGCTCTCTCATTGTATGCCTCGGTAAGTTGTTTCCATTTAAGCTGCTAAAGCAAAGTAAGTCAACTAAGTATTAAGAATGTATTAATAGCTAAACCATTGGTGTTCAAATCCAGTCTTGGAGGGCCAGTATCCAGCACAGTGTGATTCATGTAATCTGTTAATCACCAGGGTTTGTGGCCGTGCTTAAATGTTGGTTGGTTACAAACTGCGTTGGGCGTTCAGGAATGGATTTGAACTAAATCTTATTTTGGTGCATACTTATAATCATGAAACTATGGTGGCTGACTGCAATGACCTATGACTTCCAGTCACTGTTCATTACTGCATTTGGCAGACACCCTTATCCAGAGTGACTCATTATACTGTACATCTGAGCAGTTTGCTGAGAGCCCCTCTAGCAACCCACATGCTTACATACAGTACAGTACACTTACACAGATGGCGGTTTGGAAATTCTGATCAGCCTACATCACATGTCTTTGGATTGTGTGGGTAAAGAGACCCCAAAGCATGTGTGCCAACCATGGGGAGATTTAAAGCCCTAACCCTGAAGGTATGGGTGTATACAGTACAGACAGTATGCATATAGTATGATAACCTAAGGTAACAGTTGTATGCTACCATATACACTACCGTTCAAAAGTTTGGGGTCACTTGCAAATTTCTTTGTTTTTGTTTAGTGATTTATTTTCGAAATTCTACAACAATACTGGGGATTTCAAAACTATAAAATAACACATATGAAATTAGGTAATTACGTAACAACAACAAAAACAACAGTTAGTTGTTCTTTTAAGACACAGAGGTCAGCCTTTCTGTAATAGTTCTTGCAAGA
>JAQQZT010000020.1:10738889-10759062 GCA_030068275.1 Clarias platycephalus | reverse complement strand
CCCGTTCATTACGCCCCACCTGTCATGTCTGTATTCCCCACTAGTGGGGCGCGCCCCACACTTTGAGAACCACTGCTCTATACAAAGGTACTCAACATAGTCTCCAACACAAGTGATGCATTTGTGCCACTGTTGAACTCAACTCTTTGACAATTCCCTTAATCGCATTTGATGGTCTTGTACTGCATGGTTTGTCTTCGCTGGTTTCCTATGCTAAATTGTTTCCATCCATCTGGGCTTGAGCACCATTTCTTGTGTCAGTGGTGTTGGCTGTAGCACAGTGGGAGACCATCAACTGTGAAGAAGAAGATTCCAGAGTAGGGATCAAATGTGTGCCTTGTTGATGGAGACTATGTTGAGTTAAACCTTTGTATGGAGGATTACGAATTCTACCAACACAACAAGAAAAAAGAAAAAAAAATTACTTGCATTACTTTTGGTACAGCCCTCATTCTAATATTATAGATGCTATACTATTTTCAGAGTGAGATCAGGGAATTATCTGATCAGGCTCTTTTGTTTCTATTAAGGATGCAGTGAGTAATAAAAGAGATACGCTGGAGGAGTCATTAAAATTAATTTAAAAGCCATTTGAAATTTTTGCAGTAAACAATTCAGCGCTATGTACATCCTGTTGTTGATATATAAATAGAGAAAATACCTATTTTAACAGCTGTTAAGAAAACTCCCAGAACTAAACCAGAACTACTTTTAGGATTCTCACTCACTCACTCACTCACTCATCATCTACACCACTTTATCCGTGGTGGTGGGGGGAGCCTAGCCCAGGAGACTTAGGGCAGGAGGTGGATACACCCTGGATGGGATCCCAATCCATCACAGGGCACGCACACATACACACACTACAGGCAATTTGAGAACACCAATTAGCCTAATGGACATGTCTTAGGACTGAGCATGCTACTAAGCATGGGGAGAATGTGCAAACTCCTTGCACACAGACCTGTGGCGGGAATCGAACCCGGAACCTGGACATGCAAGGCCACCGTGCCGCCCACTTTTAGGATTCAAACAATAAAAGATATTGTTGCATGAGTACAGCATGTTTGATCATTATTTTTTTTGCTAACAATCCAGAAACTGAATCAGAGCAATACATAAAATTGCTTACCTTTGATATGTGATCAAATAATCACATTAAATTTAGAGAAAACGCATTATAAAATCAAATTAATTCATTTTGCTTCAATCATAGGCATTAGTGGTTAAGTAAAGATGCAAATCTAATGCCAAACATATAAAAGGATTGGGGAAAGAGTAAAGAAAACGTCCGATCAGAATCCCAGTCTTTCACTGTCAGACAGTAATAGGCACTTCAAGCACTCTTTCTTAAACAATCACTCAAGCCCAGCTTTTTTTTTTCTTTTACATGTGAACAGACTGGAACAGTGCAGAGTCACTGCAAAATCGAAGCAGTATATTGCCAGATTTATTATATAGATATAAAGGTACTAAACCTTATAGTGAAAAAGAAAAAAAAAAAGGGTAATAAACAGTATGCGCTTTCAAAAGTCACTTTTCATGTATCTTTATCGAGATGAAAATAGAACTGATATAATATGCAATTATCTAAAAGTCAAAGAATATAGCAAGATCATGATGACAGAATGAGCTTGCAGGCATAATACCTTTAGGGTGAGTTACAGAAAGCACTCTCGCCAACATTTTTAGTTTCCTCAATGACACCAGAGAGGTATTCGCTGCCATTTTATGAATCCTTCTCTTATCACGTTCCTTTTAGTTCTTGATCCCCATATCGTATGCCTAACATTTTTCTCCTTTTCAGTCAAATCTCCATTAATGAATATAGAATAAGCGCTGCTTAGAATAAATTAGCTGGATGTTAATTAGGCATTAAGTCATGTTTTAAAATTACATCTTAAAAGAGGGAAGTGGGGAAATGAATGAGTTGGCCAAGGGGTTTCGTATGCAAAAGAGACTGCCTCACTTCTGAGCATGTGCCTTTGCTTTAGTGTGGGCTTAGAGGGGTTGTTCAGTGTCATTAGTGACAGTGTAACTCTCGGCTGAATGTGTAGGACATTCTTGCTTCGGGTATAGACAGGGGAATTCAAGTGGAGCTCTCTGTGCCTAGCAGGGTAACTCCTAAGCTCTTCTCTCTGCAAATGCACTTTCAATCTTAAAAAAATTGCACTTTACTGACAGTGAAGCATCCTAGTCCTCTCTAAAAAAAAGTGGACTAATGGAAAAAGTCAGTGTGTTTTAAAGGAGAACTAAAAATCTAATAAATCCATCTTTAGTAACTCTAGTAACAGTTCTACTTTCTTACACTTTGGACCATTTAATGTGGTTACCTTCAGAAAAATTGGAGTACTCGCTTTTGCTTGTTTCCTTGGTACAGTAAACTCTAATACAAAGTCATCACGTTGTTGCAGCTTGGGTAGCCAAATAAAAATATCTGCTACAGTACATCACACATATCTCATTTCCCATTTTTGTTTTGTTGAACAGTTGAGAAAGTGGATTCAAAGACGCTTTGTACAGACTCCATGTACAATCCTTTGTTTCTACCTAATAAGCCTAATGAAGCTGGATAATTGACTTAACTAATGCCCAGATTGTTTGGGACCAGGATGTCTTGAGAAACCACTTGTTGAGCCTTGCCCTAACCGCAGCATATTGTCTACACCCTGTTGGCACACAGCAGGGAGTGAAGTGAGCAGCAGACACGGCTGCATATCCTTCTACGTAGCAGACAGAAGGCTCTGGCTGTGCTGGTAGTGACAGAGTATCAGCATAATCAGGCACAGTGAAGTGAGATCCTGATGTACTTTTAGGAGCTGCATGTCATTCTCTAAGCTTGAGGCCCCCCTTGACAGAACAAGCACTGTCAATATCATGGCCAAAATCCACCCTGCATATCTACTGTATGTACTGTAAATACAAATGCAAGTGCACATTAATTTGCTAACACAGGTTCCTGTTGTACTGTAGATACTGTACTTACTGTGCATGTTTATATTACTGGGAAGAAGAGAGCGTATGAATTTGTTGCCAGGCATTTTCAACTGTTATTTGTTCTGGATGCAACAGTGATGGGATATCATATGTTGTACACCAATCAGTTATAATATTAACACATTAACAGTGATTATTAATTGTATACCAGTAAACAGGTGACCGGCTTATGGGCACATAAGGCTCACCCAGGCCCAGGGGGACCAAAAACCAGCCCGTCTGGTCCGATCCCAGAGAAAAGCCAATGTAGCACAAACTGGCCAAAAAAACTCAATGCTGGCAGCGAAAGAAAGGCACCAGAATGCCCAGTGCACCTCCGTCTTCCATGTATGGGGCTCAGCAGGCAAGGAGCCCAAGGCCACCAATACAGCCTCCAAATTCCCCAGATCTCAATCTGATCAAGCCCCTGTAGGATGCACCAAACAAACAAGTCTAATCCACCGAGTCCTCTCCCTGCAAACCACAGCACCCAAAGTATCAACTGTCAACGTCCTGTTGCCAGATACCACAACGCACCTCCAGAGGTCTTGTGGATTTATGCCATAAGGGCGGAATCGAGACATAGAAGCCAATTTTCGGCAGCGTTGGCGGCAAATCCAGAATTTGAAGCAAATAAGCTGGCGTGGCTATTGCAGTCCAGTCGCCTTAGTCTTATTCTTGCTTTGGGTTCGTTTACTGCATGTTTGTAAAAGTGCTTTCTGTAGAGAAGTCTGAATTTGCATCTTGCTCGACTTCAATTCTTGACAGAACAAAAGACGCCCTTAAGGATGTAGCAGGGCAGAGAAAGATTGTGATGGTGGGGATTCGATGCCATTATTTAATTCTATCTCCTTACCACACCAATCAGTTAATGTGCATGGCCCCATCCCTTAGGGCAGGTTCAAGTTCCACCCACTGGTCTACAGGGGGGAATTTAGGTGCTTGTGGGACATTGAACACAACAAATGACCAAAGAGGCAGCAAGGGTCACAGAGCGCACAACAGGAAAATGCATAGCAGAAGGGTGTACAAGGTAAGGCCACAAGGCAGCTTTTCACCCTGCTCCAATGGAAGGCTGACAGCACAGAGCATAGTCCTATCCTGACATGCTCTATTATTATCATCAAGACATTTAAATAAATACATTTACCTTTAATTAAATCTTAATCATAGAAAAGTTTAACTTGTTTTCTAATTAATGTTCTTTTCATTTGTACAAACATCTAACAAACACAAATTACATTAAAACAATTTAAAGATCACTTTGTCATACTGAAAATATATTGCTATAAAAAGTGCTCTATTGTTTTATGTAGTCTACTCAGCTTGTTTCTTATAAATCATGTTTTAAATTAATTGGCTTAACTAGCTTTGTAAATTATATCAGATGATGTGGGGTTGCAATGGGGTTTGTTTTACAAAGTGCATCTGTACTGTGTACAGTAAGTACTTTTTGTTTTCGCGGCAGAATCTCTGTTGTCAATGACTGATCCAAGTTAATCACCAAAAACAGCTTGTTAGTTTTAGTCACCTACTGTAGTGTTTATTAGCACAGCAATATGCATGATCTTTATGTCACAGAGTACAGACTGATAGGAGATCATAGACTGTATAAAGTCTTCATGGCGTCTCTCATAGGTTTTCATAAATGATGATTTGGACAGAATGAATGGAGCCTGGGTGTTGGTTAGAACAGACCTTTTTTCCACAGTTACCACAAGCTAGTTAGCTTAGCTTAAGCGTTTAACTTTGCTAAAATGCTAAGATGGCTAGCGTTACCTTGCATTTGACTGAACTCTGCCATCCATACCTTACTGTACATGTCACCTTGTTTCAACTCCTACATTTCTTGTGGTAAGGTAAACTACAACAATTCAAGTTAGCTGGTTAGCTAAAGTGATTTGACACCTACAACACACCTGTCACTCAATTCAGCCATGTTCATAATTTTACAAAAAATTATATAGACCAAAAAAGAATTTTATTTAATTAGAATTGTTGTTGTTGTTGTTGTTGTTGTGGCTTTACACGTATATGTTTCTGTGTTAAATCTGGGCATTTTAACAAGGAAGTCTGTGGAGATTGACTCACTTTTGAAGCCCTTTCCAGTGGCTCCTAAAGCAAAGGAAACCCATTTCAAAATATTTAATGGTATTTATCCATCATCTGAGTTTTTAAGACAACGGTTTAATTGTGAACAAAATGCTTGTACTTTCTGTAATGTGGACATTGGGACTACTGATCACCTTTTTTTTTTTTTTGTGAGTATTCTGTTATCTTTTGGGAAAATAAGTCTTATTGGTTGGAGCCAAAGATACAATCACTGCCTGCTTTTGAAAAAAAAAAAAAACATATTATGTTTGGAATACTACTGGAGGATAATAATAATAAGTTTCTCATTAATATAATGCTGATTTTCATTCATACATGCAAATGTATAAAAACTAAACCTTATTTTTCTGTCTTTAAAAAGGATTTTATTTGCAATTATGTTCCATCATTGGGACATATGAAAGGTAAAAAGGCCAAGAAATTTGCTGTAATAATAAGAGACTGGTTTATTAGAAGAAGAATAAAGAGGCCCTTTTGTATTTGTATTCACTTATTTATTTAGCTTATTTATTTATTTATTTTTTATTATATATATAATTCTTTTTTTTTATTATTATTATTTCCTTGAGTGCTATTGTGTTATTTTTCTGTGTAATTAATGTGTGCCTTGTTTTTTGATCAATGTTTACACAAACTTTATGATGCTATTATAAATGTATATCTTGTTTTATATATTTGCGTTCAATAAAAAAAAAAAGAGTAAAAAAAAAAAACTTTTGAAGGAATTTCACTTCTTGGCATTACCGCTTTGGACAAATTTTTTAGAGCTGGATGTTGCCCATGTTTGGGATGAGGGTATCAGTATCAAATTTATATTATTAAAATTAAACAAGTACTTTTGTCAGCACAGAAATTACAGAAAATGAATCAACACTTCCTCAATTAGATTACAGAATTCAGCGGCAGTGTGATATCAAAATGAATATCTTTCAAATGAAATGTAATGATGATGTGACACTTACATTGCACTATGAGCTCCACCAAGGCTTCCCGTGGTTTGACGTTGAAGCCGTTGTACTGGCTGGTCTGGCAGCGGTAGGAACCGCTCATCTCACGAGACACGTTGATGATACGCAGCACACCATCATAGCTTTCCATCTGCATGCTTCCATCTGGCATCGGTACCTCTTTATCAGCCCGTGACCACAGGATAATGGGTTTGGGCTTTCCTGAAACAAGGCACTCCAGCTCCACCGTCTCTCCCTCCCGTACCACCAGTGGAGACTTGCCCCGTGGCACGGTTAGATTGGGGGGTACTAAAGAACAAAAATAAAACAGAGGAAGGATTTATATGGGGCTCAAGGAAACTAACAGACTGGGACACTTATAAAGGTTTACAGCAGCAGATTGTGCTGATGTGTATAGTGTGTTTGTAAATCCTTTTGTGATCACACAAGACTGATGACAATGCAACATTATAACATTTAGATGGAAAAAATAATATTAGATTTAAAGGCAGAAACTTGGAATGCAAAATTACATAAACGACAACAGTCAGAATAATTATACAGTATATACTGTACTGCTCAAACAATGTGAACACCTCTTTGTGTTTTCTGAATAATATGTGTTTCCTTGTTTTTTTTTTTTTTTTTGTAAAGCAGGTCATATTAAGATAATAGCATGAAGCAATATGCGGAAAAGTAAAAAAAAAAAAAAAAAAAAAGTACATATTCTAATTTCTCAACAATAAAGTAATGAAACAAACCAGAGAAACTCTTCTATACGTATGATTAAAAGGCAAGTTTAGTAGCGCTGTCGTATCACACCTCCAGGGTTGAGGGTTTGAGCCCCACCTGCGAAGTCTGCTTGGAAGTTTTCCCCATGCTTGGCGGGTTTCCTCTGGGTACTCTTTTTTCCTTCCACAGTCCAAAGACCTGCAGGTAAGGCTAATTATTGCTTATACATCTGAGCAGTTGAGGGTTAAGGGCCTTGCTCAAGGACCCAACAGTGGCAACATGGTGGTCGTGGGGTTTGAACTTGGGATCTTCCGAACCAGAATGTACCCCAGGGATAGAATCCAGGCCTCCCGCACTCCAGTACAGGATAAGCGGTATAAAGAATGAGTGAGTGATTTAATACGCATTTAAATAATGTTGTCATATTTAAGGACTCAGGAACAAGCAACCCTGTTGATCACAAACTGTAGCAGGATAACCTGGCTAACAACATCAGGCTACTTCTAGTGAGAAAGTAAAGAATCTATACGGACAACCACTAATGCAACATAGCTAGTAATCTAATGGAATAACCACAAAAAAAGTGTCACAACATAACATCCTTTCTTCTGTTTCTTTTGTATGGTTCAGATATTTTCTCAAATACCTTTCATTCAAAGCTCAAGAACTATACTCTCTATAATTCTCAATTATCCTGCAAGTCTAGCAAAACTATAAGATAAAGTCTGTGAAATTACAGAAAATTAGCATGAAGCATAAGCTGTTTTTTTTTTTTTTTTTTTTTTTTGTGTGTGTTTGGGGGATGGGGATTATAATTAATATTTTTTTTGTTCCTTACATTTTATAAAAGATTTAAATGCTGGAGTAGAGCAGCACAGTCCTACTGAATGATGGAAGCTATTCCAGTTTATTAGCAATGTCCTGAAAACAAGCTGTAATGAACAGCCGTTACACTAATGGAGAACGGCCTGACCTGAGCTCAGTGCTAGGCCATTAAGCACCGACCACCTTTCCTACCAAAAGGCTGTAAATGCACCAACACCGGCTAGCAATTAGGGCTGTTTGGGCTAGTGGCTGCTCTCTCTGGCCTGCAGTAATGAAATCCTGCTCCATAACAGCTATTATGGGAAGCCCGAAGGAACCATCATCACTGTAGAGAAGGCTGTTGAAATAGCGCCTGAGAGAAAAGCAGCTGAGATATAACAGCATTTCTTCCTATAGCCACCATAACCCCTACGCCACCGGTCCTCATCATGCTCAGTACGAGTACAACAGAATGAGTTTCCAGGATTTTTTTCTTTTATTATTACTTGAATTTCAACATGTTTAGCTTTCCTCTGTTTATCAGTTATGTCACGGGTGAAGTTGTCTTCAGATGAATCATGTGTGATTTGTCCTTGGCTAAAGCTACAAAGTTCAGAGACAAGCATTTCTCACAAATTCAGACAGCTTCAAACAACAAAACTCCTTATCTATCCTGGATAAGACTGGAACCTAATCACTTTTCAAAAATGTGAAGTTCTGTCCAACAGTGCGCAGTTTACAAGGTGTGAATTGTTGAAAAGCATAAAAACATCACTCAGCTTTCAGCCTTACTGCCAAGTGGAGACGAACGTCTTGAAGTCAGACCAGCCAAGAAACACTGCAACAAGGCAATTAAATAAATAAACCTGACACAGGCCTTTGAAATAAGTGGGATGACATCATTCGCTCATTGCCATAGCAACAAAGTCCGTCAGTATGTGTCTCTCTCTATATGCGTATATGTTTGGATCTCTCTCTGCACTATAAGCTGTGTGTCGTATGTCTGTAGGTCTTTCCACTAAAATGCAGGCATGTTTTTAAATGACAACGTAGTGTGACAAGCGTTTCCCCGAACAATGCTGCCGAAAGACCTGTTAATGTTGACAGGCTACAGGCAGAGGGTAAAGTGGAAGCATTAAAATTGTGTCACTAAATAAATGCTGCCAGCCATGACATTCATTTTCAGTGTAACCATTTGGGTTAAAATATGCACATCCCCTGTTTTCTTTTTTTTTTTTTTTTTCTTTCTTTCTTTCTTTTTTTGCACAGTAAAGTGCATCAGTTTTCTGCAAAAAGCTGCAATTGGCAAGTATTAGGCGAACAAGAGATCAAGCAAGAGAGAGAGAGCTAGAGAGAGAGCAATAAAATGCAGATGGCCTAGATGAAAATGTACTGTATAAGCAGGAGAAAAAAGTGATAAACCCCATATTCTTATTGATCTTCTTCTAATATCAGGCCTTCATGAACTATTGAAAATTATAATATATGCTATTAATTTCTGGCCTTAACATATTAGAAGGACATTTTCGTTCTTTTAGTAACCGCAATCCTGAAGATTTAACATGTGTCGAAGGAATATCACTAACATTCTTATAATTACCTTGCTACAGTAATTTTATTGCATGCACATACTGTAGGACTCGAATCAATCATTGAGAAGCACAAAAATGAACAGCATTACAGCAACACAGGGGTGATAAGTGAAATCTACAAACCGGAGAGCTAACTAAATCAGGACACCCGACACACATTTTATTTATATGTAAAATTTATCATTTCAAGCCTTTTTTTTTGTTGTTCTCATTTTGAATGTTACAGCTTACAGCTTTTGAAAAAAAAAAAATCCAATATCTCAAAAACAATATTTCATTTCGAGCTTGAGTAAATTACAATTCATACTGTATAAATACCATGTATCTCTCGGTCTAGTTCAGTGCATGCACGGAGAAGACTGCTGACTTGACAGTTGTCCAGAGGATGATCATTAACACCCTGGAATGGGAAAATGTGCTCAGAAAAGGTGCAAAAGCAATGGGGATGACTGCAGTCTTAACAAAACTGTCAAGCAAAGCCAAATTAAAAACTTGAGAGAGATTAAAAGCAGTGGAGTGAAGCTAGAATCAGTGCATCAAGAACCACTACACACAGACATTTTCAAGAAATGGGCTACAGATAGTGTATTCCTAGTATCAAGCTATTTCTGAACCGGAGATAACGTCAGTAGCATCTTAGGAAGATGTTACTTACGTAAGAAGAAAAAGAACTGGGCTGTTGCTCAGTGGTTGAAAGTGCTTTTTTCAGATGAAAAAATATATATTTTGAACAAGCTACCATAGTCTGGAAGAAGAATGGAGCATCACAGAATCCAAGTTGCTTGAAGTCCAGTGTAACGTTTCTACAGTCTGTGATGATTTGGGGTGCCGAGGTGCCATGCTAGTGTTGGTCCACCATGTTATATCAAGTCTAAAGTCAACGCAGCCAGAGGTGGCAAAAGGTTTTAGAACACTTCTGCTTCTGCCGATTTCCTTTTCCAGGCGGACCTGGCACCTGCCTACAGTGCCAAAACTCCCATTAACTGGTTTGCTGATCATAATATTACTGTGCTTAATTGCCCAGCCAACTCACCTGACCTGAATGCCATAGAAAATCTATGGGCTATTGTCAAGATGAAGATGAGAAACACCTGCCCAACAATACGGAAGTTGAAGGCTAGAATCAGAACAATGTGGTCTTCAATAACTCCTCAACAATGCCACAGGCTGATTGTGTCCATGCCATGCCATATTGATGCTGTAATTTGTGCTAAAGTAGCCCAGACCAAGTACTGAGTAAATATATGAACATATTTCTGGATTGTAAATCTTTTTGTGATCTTTTGTGATCTTATATCATGGCCGGAGGGGAAGCTCAGTGTTGGACTATTAAATGAAACGTCCAAGGTTCAAAACCCTGCACCACTAAGTTGTCTGGTACGCTTTTTAAAAATATAACATGGGTGCATGTTATAAATCTTAAACATATATGTTATATCATACCTACAAAATTAGCAATTAAATATCTTTTGCATTGAGTCATCAGGCCCAGATAAGAACTCATGAGTAGATATGACATGCCATTTATAATTGCCTTTTTAAAAAGTAAAGATATTTTGTCATGGCACATCATGGCACCTCAAGCTATTTATAGATTTTTATCATAATATAAAAGCAGGGTTAGTAAGTAGTTGGAAAATAGATATGAAGTAACAGATTTGGAAGAAATAAGTAGCTTTTTTTATTCCTTTTTAAATATATTCAGTAGGAAAGTTTAAAATGAAAAACATGAGGGCAAATAATTGTGCTCAGTGTTTGAATGTTTGGACACCAAAGTAACCAAAGGAATGTTTTGAAACAATGGTGACTGGTGATTAGTCATTGGGAACAATGGTGTCCGGTGATTAGTAACTGGGGAAAATGGTGATCAGTGGTGAGTCATTGGGCGCAATGGCAGCTGATGATGATTTATTGAGAATTATGGTTATCGGTAATAAGTCCATGAAAACAATGGTGACTGTGATTATTAATTAGGATTAATGGTGATTAGTAATTGCCAACAACTGTGATCGGTGATTAGTCATTAAGAACAATTGTGAGTGGTTATGAGTGATTGGGAACATTGGTGATCACTGATTAGTAATTGGGAAGAATAGTAATCAATGATAAGTCATTGGGAACAAGCGAAAACAATGATTGCTAACATATGCTCAAAAAAGTTACTTGATTTGGAACGAGGCTCAATTAATAAAAGATTTCCTCTGCTTTTTCCTTGGTTCTTAAATAAAGCTAAAATGTGGCTGAAGCTAAACACCAGTCACTGATTCGGGTACTAGAAGTGTAATTTTCGCATATTTAAAATAAAGACCAAGACCAATGCAAACAGATGTGTTTTTTTGGGGAGTCAACAAAGAAAACGGTGAATAACATGAGATGAGGATATTCAGATTGTTTTAAATAATAAGTGTGGCAGAAGTAGATAAGCTAAACATGTCCAACTTAGGTTTGTTTAAAAAAACTACTTACAGTACTTGGCTTGATAAAATTGTGGACATAATTGTGGATAAAATTGTAGACTGTTTTAATTGACCCATGTCATTTATATTATTTTTGCAGGTATTATTGGAGACACTTACTGTAAAAGCCGAAAACACACCCTTGGTTTGCAGACTATTGCATTAGACCTCGCCTCAGAGGCAAAGAGGCACAAAGCATCAGAGACTGAAGTATGTTAAAGTACTACAAGCAAAGTTACATTCACCGTATATGGTATAACTCGCTACATTAATATTCAGTTACTGTGCTGCTGCTGTGCGACACCAGTAAGACTTAACATATGGTTTTCTTGGCTAGCAACTGAAGGGGCTAGTGAATGTACGTTGTATAGTTATACAGAATGTATACTGTAGCACTTAACTTACACTCATCAGCCACTTTATTAGGTACACCTGTTCAACTACTTATTATCAAAAAATATCTATTCAGTCAATCACATGGCAGCAACTCAATGCATTTAGGAATGTGGACATGGTCAAGATGATCTGAGGAAATTCAAACCGAGCATCAGAATGGCGAAGAAAGGTGATTTAAGTGACTTTGGACATGACACTTGGATGTGGTTGTTGGTTCCTGGTGGACTGGTCTGAGTACTGTATTTCTAAAACTGCTGATCAACTGGGATTTTTCCACCCTACCAATCTCTAGGGTTTAGAGAGAATGGTCTGAGAAAAGAGAAACTATCCAGTGAGAGGCAGTTCTCTGGGCAAAAATCCCTTGTTGATGGCCAGACTTGTTCAAGCTGACAGAAAGGCGACAGTAACTCAAATATCTAGTTATATAATAGAAGATTGGAAAAATTGTTTCCTGGTCTGATGAGTCTTGACTTCTGCTGCTGTGACACTTACTGTAGGTAAACATGAAAGCTTGGATTCTTCCTGGATTGTATCAGCACTTCAGGTTGTTGCTGGTGGTGTAATGGTGTGGGGTATTTTCCTGGCACACTTTGGGCCCTTTAGTACCAATTGAGCCTTGTTTAAATGTCACAGCTTACCTGATTATTGTTTCTGACCGTGTCCATCCTCTATCCTTCTAAGCACAGGATAACGCATTGTCTTATAAAACTTAAATCATCTCCAACCGGTTTCTTGAACATGCCAGTGAGCTTAAATGGCCTCCATGGTCACCAGATCTCAATCCAATAGAGCACATTTGGGATGTGGTGGAACAGGGAATTCACATCATGTTTCAATGTAGGGACCTGTTTTTTCGTAGAGATCCTCACTTTAGAGCAGTTATTCGCATGTGTACTATACTATAGTGTGTGTATATTTAAATAGTTAGAGTGCCAGCAGAGAAAGACAACTGAGGGGCAATTCAAAAAGAAAATAGGGAAGTGCATAAGGAATTAGGAACATTCAAAATATAAACAGAAAGGCAAGGCATGATAAATCCTGTAATCCGTTTTAAGTGACCCATGTCATTTATATTATTTTTGCAATTCAATAAAATGAAACAAAATTTTCAGGTTAATCAGCCTTGATACTTTTCCGTTCCACCTGTGACAAGTCCTTTGTAAATGCTTTCTATTTGCAGATAAATGGAAGCAAGCCCCAAAGACCTTCAACTTCATGCCTTTGATTACTCATCTGATGGATTCTGTATTCTAAAGGACGAAGGAACTGTCATCTTGATTGAACATATAAAAAGAGCACTATCCTGGACAGCCTGATTGTTCTCGCTGAGACTTCCTAAGGGCTGCATGTTTAAATATACAGACTCACACAGAGATTAATTGCCTGGTGGCCAAAAGAAGCATCCAGTCTGCTCTCTACCGCTTCATTAAAGCCAGAAAGTAGAATGAAGATTGATTACATTTTACCCCATTCCCTGAAAATTGAGCCAACTCTCCCTTTCTGTGGGTTTCATCACTCTTTTTTACCATTCTACTACTCAAGGGGGAAAATCTTCAGTACTTGTTTGGATACTTTTCATGAATAAATCATACTGTTCAAAATGAAATTGGATTCAGTCCCGTATGCAAAGGAAATATATTTGCATATATTTTCAAAATATGGGTTGATAGAATATAAAATATATATCTGTATAGATTTTTATTTACGTATGTACTCATCACCTCTCACTCTCGGACTTTCCTCTTACCACTTGCTCACAGTCTATGGCAGGCCCTAACATACTGTAGCTAAGATAGGTTTAAAACACTGATTATTCCCAGCACAGTCTCATTGCAAACATTTCCACGGCATGAAACCCTGGTAGATCTGTCGCTGAATCACTGATAAACGCTTTTATTAAGACTCTACTTGGCCTGCAGTTGTGCCCCTTCAGAAGTCTTACATCCAATACAAAACAGTACAGTATATCTGAAACAGACTGCAGTGTAAAATACTTAAACTAACAGTTATTACTGTCCTGGGTTTACCCAAGATAAGCTGAGAACAAGTAAATCAGCATTTCAGCACAAAAACAAGTAGATCTAAAGACTACTGTACATATTTTACAATGTATATATATAGTACAGGTATATACAGTATACTGTACTTTATACAGTATACTGTACACAGAGGAATCTAATTAAATTATTTTTAAATTTACATAATGTACAGTACAAGCAATAAAAATATGAAAATAAAAATACTGGAATAAAATAGTAGAATAAAAAATAAATATATAAGAGTTGAGATGTAATGTAGTGTAGTGTAGAACTGTGTCCAGTTATGGGCAGTACCAGTCAAAAGTTTGGACACATGTTTGGATTTATTTTATACATTCCAGAACAATACCGATTTTTTTTTTATTAAGTATGAAATAACACAGATGGCATTAGGTAATCCAGTTAGTTGTTATTTTAAGACATGAAGGTGAACTATTCTGGAATAGTTCTTGCAAGAACAGTATTGTCAAGTGCATTTGTAAAACCCATCAAGCATCATGATGAAACTGGCTCTCATAAAGATCATTCCAGGAAATCACGACCAAAGTTTACCTGTACCTGCAGAGGAGAAGTTCATTTAAAGTTAGGAGGAGAAAGTGTTGAGTTTTGGTGCACACAAAACCTTTTTCATGAGAAACATAACAAACAATACTAAAACTTCAGTTTACAGGATCCTTAGCCTCCTCCTCTACCAGTTTTAATTTCACTCCGGTACATGAGAACAGCTCCCTATCATAGTACAGACATACACTGTTTAATTAGCGGCTTCCAACACACAGCACGTACACCATGTCACTTTTTTACCAGCATTTTAAGTTTTTCTCTGGTTTACTGCAGTGCTTACTTTGCACTATTAGAGATACAGACGTTTTCTTAAATACTGTACATAACATAGTGTTGGAACAACATTCACAGCACGTAATGAAAGAGAACGATGCACTCCTATATTTCATTTCATGCTGGGGAAACTGCAATGGCAGTAACAGTGTAAATGATCTTTTTGTGCCTGTAACATTCTCTAAAAACACTTTAAACACATTTAAACCATTTGCAGCAGCTGCTGTTCTGCACAGGAAGTATCTTCTCTTCACTAATCACACAGCAGAAAGAAGAGATGTGATTGCCTCATTAATGACATGTCGGTTTTTGGGGGTTCTGCTGTCAAACTATCTAACAGTTTATAGCTGCTCTAGCAAAAGTGATAACAGTTGCTTGTTTCTTGAAAAAACCACAATGTTAAACATTACTAGATACGACTAGAAATCATGACATCATACATTAATTAAAAAAAAAAAAAAAAGTAAAGAAAGGGCAAAAAAAAAATCTGTTTTACAATATCCCAGATCATCCAGTTATAAATATTTTAGTATAACAGCATGCCCCACCATGTTTTACTCCTTAAGATACTCTTTCAATGACACCACACATTTATCTTCGCAATTTTTTTAATGGGAAATTTATTTCATGATTTTCTTTACAGTTAACAGGATACATTGCATTAAAATGTGCTCGGGACTGTTTATCAAATACCACTCACTCATCCATGAGCACAGGTTGTAATTATTTAAAGGATAACAAGAAAATAAACCTGGAGGTGTTCCAAAGTTTTTGCATTTTAGTGAATGGGGTATAATCAAATCATTACACTTCCTCTATTATGCGATTACGCTTGAAGGACAAGACGGTACTCGTGCAAATGTGGCAGAGAGCTGGTGATGTGGATTTGCTTTAGAAACCAGAAGGCTGGGAAAAAAAAAATATTACAACAAAAAAATGGATGTTTATTAATCCCATATATAGCTGAAATTAATTATAAGCTTTTAAGTGGCTTCATGATTGATGATACAGTGAGAAAAGTCTAAGTGATTGGTTACAACTGTGATGAGCAAAAAAGCATCACCGAGCACATGGCATATCAAACTTAAAACACAGCTAATGTTTTTTACACCCTAATTTGCACTTGTCCGGTTTCCATGAGCACGTCTTCACTGTAGCCTCAGTTTTGTATTTTTCTTTGGTCTGACAGTTACATGATATGCACTTCATTTGTGTTATGATGTTCAAAGAGAATAGTAACTCTTTGAACTACGTACTGTATGCCTGTATGGCTCTGTTCGCTGCACTGTTTCCGTGATTGGCTGACTGGATAAATAAATGAATGTGTGTGCAATTATTCATATTATTGAATATGAATTGCATAAGTAAGTTAGTTTATTCTTATTGACTTAATTGTGACATGAGAACTGATGTTGGATTGTTTCTGTATTGTCTATGACAAATTAGAGTTCCCTAGACTTAGTAAGTCCCCTACATACGAACGAGTTCCATTCCGAGAGCTCATTCGTAAGTCCAAATTGTTCGTAAGTCCAACAAGCATTGTTAAGGTCCTAGCATACTAACACAATTGGCTATACACAGTATATTACAATGTTTTGTAGAATCATGCCGATGGTTAAATGGTTAATGTTAAAAGGACGAGCAATGTCTGCCATCTTTTCATTCTCTTAATTATTTTCATTTTTGTCTCCATCGTTATTGCTTGGAGCTTCTTAGCTTCATCGCCGCTGATTTCACGCTTGCTTCTGATCATCCTGGGCTTGTACTGCACTTGCAGAGGATGCACGCTGCACGCATGTGACAATGTATGCCGGACATGTGATCTAACTTCCGCGTATGTTCAAAAGTTTCGTAACTTGAACGTTTGTATGGAACTGTATTAAAATACCAGACATTGTCAAACAGTGAATATACTGTACAGCAAATTATTCTGTATAATTTAGATCTAAACTTTAACAGAGCATGCACTGTTTGAACAGTCTTGCTTTAGTAGTGTTCCCCTTTATTAGCTATTTAGTTTATCTCTAAGATTTGATCAGACCACATATTCCGTTAGAAAATCATAAATCTTGCATAGTAGAGGTTCCTCATTTTATTTCCTTGCAGAATCCTAAAACAGAGACTTGCCCTTTTAACCAGGGTTTTTACTTAAAGCCAGTTAGATAGCTACAGTATAAGCCATACAAAGATCCTCTGAGATAAATAAACCTTTTAAACCCTGACCATTTACTGGAGTCTGGATTTAATTCTGACTTTAAAAATATTAAAAGGAAAAATCACTGAAGTGCAGCAGATGGACAACTACTAAGTAGATGTGAGATGAAAGTCTGGCATTCTGTTAGGACTCCTATAGGTCAGGTGATGCTTTCTTTGGTATCGATCTGGCTTACTTCGCTCTAGTCCAAGATAAGCATAGTGATAATCAGTGGTGATACAGTAGTGATAGATGGAAGAAGCTTACTGAATAACTCACTAAGTGATAATTAGACGAGTAAGCTTATTTATCCTGTCTTTTTTTCCCTTTGACTTCCTCCATATACATATGCTTCCTTAATGGCATACCGTATGAATAGATCAATCTTACAAAAACCGACACATGTGCATAATGAAGTTCTAAATACAGTATGAGGATCTTTAAAATGCAACTATACAGTATTTCATGGTTTTGCTGAATATATGAAGAGATATAAGTCTGATTACACATTCAGTCTCATTATTATGCAAAATATCGGTGTCATAGCGTAGTACAGAAAACAGTGGAGCAAATGACTAACTGAAGTGCTCTCATAAAAGTTGCATATATTGGCACAACAGTTATCCTTTACAGCATTTAGAGTTTAATTACTTTGACATGCGATTGCAATGCTAAACATGTGGATGGTGATCCAGGAGCTTAGACCAACTAGTGTGTACATGTGTGTGTGTGTATGTGTGTGTGTGTGTGTGTGTGTGTGTGTGTGTGTGGACACTCACCAGTGGTGGAAGAGATGTTAACGTCGATGCTGATCTCTGGGATGCCCCCGCCTCTGAGCGATGCCACGCAGGTGTAAGTGCCAAAGTCTGTGAACTTCAGATCGATGATGTCTAGATTGGTGGTTCCTGGGGAGATGTCAGGGTCAGTCTGGGTAATGACCATGCGCTCAGAGCTGCGCAGAGCCCGTCCGTTCTTCAGCCAGCTGAACTGCAGCTCCTCAGGGGGTGTCGCCTCCACCTGGCACGAGATCTTTACTTCGCGGCCAATCTGAATGTTGTCGTCATTGTGGTACGGGTCAGGTGTGATCCAAAAGCGGCCCTTTTTCAGCGCTGGAAAGATACCAGGTAAACAGTAATTAGCATGTGAATGAGTCTCAGAAGTGCCTTGATGATATCTGTTTTCTTTTTTCTTTTGAGCTTCAGTGGTTTATAAACCACAATGTTTCGTGAATCACGAATGGAGTCAAGAATCTTCATGATTCGTGATGGATTTGTGTGTTTATTGCCGGTGTATGGATATTCCGGGACGATCTGTGCTAATGACTTAAAAGCACACCTACTTTATATTTTTAAAAGTGAACAACACAGCACAAACACTTTTCATTCTGAGTCTACTGGGCTTGTTTTCATTTTACAGTAATCTGCAGATATTAATCAAGTTCCAGATAACTTCAGATAACAATCTATATTAATTTCCTATGCAGTATGTTTGTATAGTTCACGTTGAGGTTTTGCAATTTAACTCGCAAACAAAAGGAAAATCAGAGCCATTGAATCTTTTCATCTATTCTCCTGTCACAGGATCGGGTTCAAAACAAGAAGAAGAGGAAGAAGAGAAAAGCGGAAAGTGAACATAAAAACGACCTGTCAAATAGCGGAAATTGAAAAAGCGAAACGCGGCGTGAGCCGACGACGCCTCAAACGCATCACGAGATCTAATGCCTTTGTTCGAAAATCGATCCCGCCCTGAAAATAGATCTGCTCGCTAATTCGTGTTGTAATAATGTTGACATGTCCCTACAGAAGACTTCAATTTGTATGAGTGATTAATTTCCACCCTGGCCCCATGATACAAAATGATGTCAATGAACCTTAATACAATGGGCGAGAACGACCTTTTTCAAATTAAATAAAAGGACTTTGAGACTCTTGTCAGTTAATCATGTGTTATTGGCTCAGACTAATCTTGCCACTGAGGCTACAGAATTTAATTTATTCAAATTAAAAAAAGAAAATCACAATAAGGGAATCATTTTAACAGTAAGAGGAAGCATACTTTATAGAACCAATAAGGATTGTGGTTTAATAACTGCTAAAAGCAGCTGTAAAACTAATGCAAGGAGAAAACATTAGCGCAATCAGAAGACTGTACTTTCAAACAGGAAATTGAAGAAATATCCAACAGGATTTGAAACATCCATTTCTCAAACTGTCATTTGCTTTAAAAAAAAAAAAAAAGTCCTTTGTATTTGCAGAATCAAGGACACGGTAGAGATCAGGACTTTTTTTATACAGTAGGTCTGATCACTCACTCATCTTCTATACCGCTTTATCCTGTATTCAGGGTCGCGGAACCTGGAGCCTATCCAAGGAGACTTAGGCCACGAGGCGGGGTACACCCTGGACAGGGTGCCAATCCATCGCAAGGCACAGACGGGAATCGAGCCTGGCCGGGAATCAACCCGGATGGTGCAGGGTTTTAACCCCGAATATTTTAAGCTTAGCCTGAATATTTTCACCTTAAGGTGGAGTTATTTCATAGCGAAGCGTCAAACAGACATAGAGAGTTACAGAGTGGAACTTTACTCACACTCGGTGTCCGAAGGAGGCGAGGAAGTTATCTTAAATAACATTAAGATTCAATTATTTGTCACATGTACCTTACAGCACATCAGTAAAATGATTTTTTTCGCAGATCCTAGTTAGGAGGCTGCACTCAGAGCGCAGGGTCAGGCAGGATACAGCGCCCCGGGAGCAGATAGCGTTAAGCTTAAGGGATCAACAGTGGCAGCTTAGTGGTGCTGGGGCCAGTACGCAAAGACATAATCGCCGAGACATCAAAAAAAGGTTCAGTTATAAAAAAAAACAAAAAACGATCTTGTCTTCCGGGCTGTTTGAAGAAGAAAAATCAAGAGACATTAATTGGTTAGTAATTTTAGGGTTCTGTCACTCCTACATTTCAGTTTGGTTGAGGCCATAATAAGAAATAATATTGCCAATCTCTTTCTCTCTCTCATGTGTGTGTGTGTGTGTGTGTGTGTGTGTGTGTGTGTGTGTGTGTGTGTGTGTGTGTGTGTGTGTGTGTGTGT
>JAQQZT010000020.1:10712866-10728337 GCA_030068275.1 Clarias platycephalus | reverse complement strand
ATATTGTTTTTACCTTTTTGCACATGATGTGCAAAGAATCATTCAAGCTCAACCAGGTTGATCAGGCAAGGTCAGTGTACAGTCATTTTCATGTCTTTTCAGATGCTCTATTGGGTTCAGGTCCAGACTCTGGCTTGGCTACTCCAAGACTTTCACAGAGTTGTTTTGAAGCCACTCCTGTGTTTTGCTTTGAATTATAGTCTTGTTGTCAACTGTCAACCTTCATCCCA
This sequence comes from Clarias platycephalus, assembly GCA_030068275.1. Classification (NCBI taxonomy): domain Eukaryota; kingdom Metazoa; phylum Chordata; class Actinopteri; order Siluriformes; family Clariidae; genus Clarias; species Clarias platycephalus. The sequence continues at coordinate 10,728,107 of JAQQZT010000020.1, read as the reverse complement.
GTGTCAGGGCAAACCCATGAAGTGTGTTCACTCGTTTTTTAAATGTGGACTTTGTCAGGGACTTCATTTCCCATAGAGCACCTCCAGCACATGGTATAATTGTAATCACCTGTAACTTGTTTAGCCATATGTTTATAAATGGTCCTTTAATTAGTATTTTGTCACACATCTGATCTGCTTGTACACTGTTGTCATTCTTAATGTTTTGGTGCTGGTTCACCATTCAAGTCTTCGCTAGTTAAAGTATTGGCTGTCCAAAGTTTTTGCTTTGGTTTTGTTTGTTTGGAATTAATTAAAGCCTCAGCATCTGCAAATATGCCATGCCTACATTCCTCCATGCATAACCTGCTGGAGAAGGTTTTCACTTACGAAAGCTCTTTATTTTATCAGCATCAATTTTCCCTCTGTAGTGACTACTCTCGCAGTCACTCTCCGCTCAGCATGATGCTGACCAAACTGCGTTTTACTGTAGGGATGGTTTTAATGAGGTGATGTGCAGTGCCAGATTTCCTGATTCCAAATAGTTCAATCTTTGTGTCATTAGACCAGAAGATTTTGTTTCTCACGCTCTGAGAGTCCTTCAGGTGCTTTTTGGCTCTCAGCCGGCTGTCATGTGTCTTTTAGTGAAGAATGGCTTCTGTCTGGTCACTGTCCTATAGACACCTGATTGGTAGAGTGATGGTTGTCTTTCTGTAAGGCTCTCCCTTCCATCTTCACAAAAAAACTCAGGATCTTATTTATAGGGACTTGGTTATCTCTGACCAATGCCTTTCATCCCCATTACTCAGTTTGGTTGGGCAAAGATCCGGAAAGAATGTTGGTTGTTCCAAATCTCTTTCATTTAAGAATGATTTAGGCTTTCGTTTTGTTTGATTCTTGATGTGTCATACACCTTTCAGTCTCAAGGCGGGGTAAACAGGCTCATCTGACCACATAGCTAATAGTTTATTCATGGAGTGGGAGGGCAAAATTCCACCGGGTCCCCACCTAGAACATTAGCCGGCATCCTCTTCATTTATAGTTACTCTTATGTTCTTGGTTACATAACTGTGACCAAGGCTCTTTATCCCTGATTACTCAGTTTGGTTAGGCAGCCAGATCTGAAAAGACTCGGTTGTTCCAAATCTCTTTTATTTGAGAATGATGGAGTGACATCTTAGCATGCACCTGTGTATATATTTCTTATTATGTCCAATGAAGTCAATTAACCATACAGTACGTGGACTCCAGTTGTGGAAGCATCTCAAATATCTGAATACTTACGAATACTTATGTAAATGGGATATTTCAGTATTACATTTTTTATTGTTGAGTCACATTCTGTGTGTAGAATGATGAGAAAAAAAAGAATACATTTTAAGATGAGTGTGAAACATCGTGAAACTGACACTGAACTTCAATGTGTATTCCATTTATTATGGGAGTTGCAGCGGATTAATAGATTATGTAGTCACAGGTCAGGCTACAGTACAGTATATACTCTAGCAGTTTCTGCTCAGCCTTTCAATTTGTAGAAAAGTGTAGTGCTAAAGTGTAGTAGACACAATTACTAAATAAATCATGACAATTTGTAGACGTTTCGTAACAATTCAACATGAGCTGTGCACAGTTTTCAGGGGAGTCCAAGGTGATTTGTAAGTACATCGTAACATTTTATAGCTAATGCATAGTTAATTTGTATGTAATTTAAGGCACAGACTGAAGCGCCCTATCAAGAATCTTAATTCGTTTGGGAACGTGGGAAGGTCCCATGTTGATGCAAAGCCCAATGTGCAATGTTTAATGTGCTATTTCCAAGCAGCGTACTACATTTTATGTAAATTAGCATAGCCTACAGTACATACAGTATGTGACCCATCACATCAAATCATTAAGGTATTACGTTACATTTTTGATGATTTGAGTTATGCATAGTTTCAGATTCCTGGTTCAATATGCTCCATTCTTTATACCAACTTTGTTAAAGTATCGTGTCCAGGTGCTGAGATACTGTATGACCATTACGAATTTGTTTATGAAGAGGGCCATGGGAAAGAAAAAAGACACCCTGTTAACACCTACAGTAAACATAATTTCACCAGCAGTGTGGATTTATAGCGAAAAAATGCATGTTTTTCTATCACATCTGGAGGAACCAGCTTGGATAATGTCCATTAAAGTGCTTTAAAACAATGTTTAGGATTAAAACTTGCTAAATTCTGTTTTGCAATTTGCAGAAATTGATACATTTGATACTTTTCACCTACTGACCTCTATTGGCCTGTGACTTAATACCTGACTGGATAAAGGTCACATATACCGTAGTTTTGACCAACATTAGAGGAATCATGAGACAAGGAAATAAAGCCTGCAAAAATCTGTTAGAGATGGTACAGTCAAACCTTCCGCCCATCACACTCAGGGGATTAGAAGGGTTCTGTTTTGGGTAGAAATTATTATTATTATTTTTTTAATTTAATTATTCTATATTCATTAAAATTATAAGATGTCCTGAATTTGTTTATTTATTCGTCGAATGAATTTGCTTCATCAACAGGTTTTGGTTACGGTTTCTGTGGATCACACCAGGCAATGTTGGGATTATTTGCTGGAGTGCCTCAATCCCTTTTAGGGCACAATGAAACAATTTCTATGTACTGTAAGTACAAAAGTAGCCTGGTTACCTGTTGTATAAAAGAATTATGACTGGATCATCTAGGCTGTCACAGAAACAAAAATAATTTCACTACAGTGACACACTCATCTCACTTACTCTCATTCATCTTCTTTATCCTGTATTCAGGGGTGCAGGGACCTGGAGCCTATCCCAGGAGGCTTAGGGCACAAGGCGGGGTACACCCTGGACAGAGTGCCAATCCATCGCAGAGCACACACACAGTACTACGGGCAATTTGGGAACGCCAATCAGCCTAACCTACATATCTTTGGAAGGAAACCCACCAAGCACGGGGAGAACATGCAAACTCCATGCACACAGAGACGGGAATCGAACCTGAACCCTGGAGGTGCAAGGCGACAGTGCTAACCACTTTTTAATGACACTGGAAATTTTTCTTTTCCACTAATTACCCCTAGTACCTTTCTCTTTCTCTCTCATTTGATAACCCCATATAAAGGCAAATACATTCTCCTCACCTGACCTTGCATTTTATTTTTTTTTAGCAGGAGAACGTGTGTTGACCCCTGGGCTCCCCCTCTTATAATCAGTATGTACAGCTTAGCACACTCCACAGGGACAGATGGCTGTCTCTACCTTACGTGTGACATTAGTCAAGGGTACTCAGATGAAAAAGAAGAAAAAGTACCAGTGACAGCGTTTCTCCTGGCTGCTGTTCAGCTAGTTCATGCGACCTCTGTCATTTTTTCTGTCCGAAGTGCACCGACTAAAATGTTTAAGTGTCAGCTGCTCCGTAAATGATGTCCATGTTGCTCATCACCAAGACCTTTGCTCAAATGAGCTGTCCATTTTATACCGATGGCATCTAAATATTCTTTTTCAGACTGAAAAGAAGGGGAGAGTTCAGGGTCCGAGCCTATTCCAAATACAGATGAAATGATGAGCAATCTATAGTATGTACGACATGGAAACCTCATTCTAATGCATATCATTTTGTAAGACAACTATGGGGAGGATCTTTGTTTTACTCAGAACCCAAATACTGTATAAGCTGCAGGAGGCATAGGCTGGGTTCACTTCCATAAATAACAGTGTGTCTCCTCATCCAGACAGCCTTCTGAGCGAGAGACAATCAGTGCTTTCAATCTGAGTTGAATGACTGATATTCACTTAAAATGCGCACCTTACATCTTGTCGAGTCTCCTCGAGGGATCGTTACACAAGGCAGGAGCAGAATGTGACTTTGATACAGAACCTTTTATTCCACCTACGTGGCTCATTTCCCAATATTAGAAACGAGAGAAGAAACCCCGTGCTAGCTTTAAGGGTGTTAAATGGAGCAAGGAATACTGATAGGTCAAAAGAATGAAGTTTGTGTTTTTAGAGACATGTTGTATGCCACCTCTAGAACTCGACAACACTGGATTGCGTGAGCATAGAAATGGTGCATGCCACAAAAATAATTTCCTCAAAAGACTGCTGGCACTGGCTGTGTTTTTTTTTTTTTTCTTCCTACTTGATCTAATTTTATTTGCAAGGGAAAAAAAATAGTGAGGCAGAGAAAGAGAAGTGAGGAAGTATGCCAAAAATGGCTGTCTGAGGCGCCCTCAACTAGCCTAAAATTGCACCAAATTTAACCCGCTTATGGAAGGGAGACTGCCTCCCCTCATCCATGATGGATCATGATGGAGGGCCTTTTTGCAAGCCAGTAGCATGCTGAGACACTGGAGGAGAGGGCCAAGCTGAAAGTCATCCCAGGCTGTGGGGAAGTGTGCACAGAAAAGCCACCATCTGCTGAGGCGAGATCTGCCCAAACACACACGCTCCTTTTGGCAGCAATGCACCAAGAGGGCTTTTCAAGGACTGGTGTGATAAACAACAAGAGAAATAGACATTGCACAAATATAATATACACATATGGGTGCACGCACACACAAACACACACGGATGCCATAAACCGAAAAGCAATTCAAAATTAGTGTCTATGGACATCTGGACCACAAGAAGTTCTTCTTAGAAGTGAGTGATGTCCTCAAGTACAGTCATACTATGGCACATTTTTAAACAAACACACATTACTAAGATTCAATTATTTGTCACATGCACCTTGCAGCACAGTGAAATATTTTCAATAAATAAGTTCAGCAAAGGATAAAGTGCCTCTGGAGTGGATCGGGTTAAGCGCCTTGCCCAAGAGCTCAAAACTTGGCAACTTGGCAGTGCTGGGGCTTGAACCCCTGACCCTCCATTCAGTAATTGCTTGAAGCCCCAGTGCCCATATACTTCACAGCACTTACACCGATTCGTTTGGTCTGCCTCTGCTTGTTATTTAGGACCCAAGCACTATAGGGTGCGCAGTACACTCTTGTTTTCCTAAGGATTTTTTTCCCCACCTTTTTTGAGCTTTTTGGGGGTGCTCAAAAACTCATTAAAATTGGCAGACAGGTTGGAATCTGCGGCCATTAGTATGTCTGAGAGTCATGTGCACCGGGGCCCTCAGGGGCCCTCACACGAGATTTTCCTGCATAGCTCATACACACTTGCATATACTGTATGCACACGTATCACGGTACACATTTAGAGCTCATTGAGCTACACAACTTTCGCAATGTCATGGGCTCAACTCAAAAGGATGTCAGTTATTTTGGGCTGCCATCAGCCCTAACCTGTGCAAGTTGTGTGGCAATGGCGCTTGGGCCCGCTCATTGTTGCTTTACATTTAGGCATTTGGCAAACGCTCTTATCCAGAGCGACTTACATTTTTATCTCATTACACATCTGAGCAGTTGAGGGTTAAAGGCCTTGCTCAAGGGCCCAACAGTGGCAACTTGGTGGTTGTGGGGTTTGAACCTGGGATCTTCCGAACCATAGTCCAATGCCTTAACCACTGAGCTACCCCTGATCCCCTGCCTGCAACTATATTTTATGGAACCTGAAACTATTTTTTACAAACTACACAATTTTCAGCTAAACAGGTTCCTTCAGCTAAACAGGTTCCTTCAGCTCAACAGGTCCAAGTTTCCTAGTATTCATACATTAAACATGGTGGCTGATGACATTTCAGCACTGATACAAATTGCTGAACAGAGAAATATTCAAGAAATCACTTCAGTCACTGCAGAATTTCAACATTTTTACTGTATGCTATGGTTTTCTTTGGCAATTTTTAGGTTTATCGGACACAAAGACAGAAATATAAACGGCTGATATTTCTTTGTTTTGACTGTTATTATGGTACACATTTGCTGTTGTTTTTGTTTTGACAAACAATGTCACATTTTCTTTTTTTTCCATCTAGAACCATTCTGTAAACTAGCAGCACTTCCCCAAGACGTCCAATGGGGTGAAGGTCGGGACTCTGTGTTGGCTAATTCATGTGTGAAAGTGACTCCTCATGCTCCCAGAACCACTCGTTCAAAAAAAAACAAAAAAAAAACGACCTGAATCGTCCTCCTGAAATATGGCCATGCCAGATGGAAACAAACATAACATTTCTTAGACCTGACCAACTGAAGCAACCCCAGATTTGTAGGCAGTGGCCATTATACACTATTGGTGCCTTGCTTCATGTGCTTCCCTTCTTACACTGATAAGCCCATCTCTGGCAAATCTGGACTAATCAGACCACATGACCTTTTACAATCCAAGGCTAATCTTTATAGATGGACAATACCACTCATGTCCATCCATACTGCTGCTGTTTGCACATCGCACACTCCATATACTTTATACAGTTGATTTATACAGTTTATACTATTTTGTAACAAATTAGTACTTATTGTAGATTTAATATTTTACATTCTTTTCTATTCTATTTTGCCCTTCTTATTTGCTTTTTTTCTTTTTCTTTTTAGGTCATGTCACCAGTCGTGTAAGCATTTCACTGCATATCAAACTGTGTATAGTTTTGTATGTATGTTAGGAATAAAAAAAAAAAAATTTGAAATTTGAATTCTCTAGCAAATTAAAGCCTTTATTTCTGATTGGGTTTTCTTATCCACACAGCTGTTTAATCGCAATCATGTGAGTTCTTGTCGCATTGTGTCACATTCTCTTACTTTTACTATTTATTTGTTAGTTTATGTTTATTTTATACTACAGTATAGGATTGTACAGCACTTTTTTTTAACCATGCAACTTCACCAACCGTTTGCATCACAGTAATTATTTATCCTTATTTTCTTTCTGACCACATATTGTTCAGGAAGTTAGTGGACAGTTCTTAACCCAATTCCAGTAATTTTAGCAATCTCCTTAGTTGTTTTCTTTGCACTATAAAGCCAATAATTTGACTCTTCTGAAACAGAGTAACATTTTCCCTGTGACCACAGGATAAGTTTCTTAAAAAGTTAAAAATCAGAATCTATTGACTGCATCAGTTCGGGTTGATGCCAGCAGAAACATATTAATCACTGTAGTAATTATCCAATTAAAGGCTCTTAAGTATTTGATTATTTAAATCCAAATTGTGATGTTTTCCCCTAGGCATTTATTTGCAGTTTATTTTTTCCCAAATTCCTCTTTTGCTAATGCTGTATTAGTCAGTATTTCTGGCCATCAAACACTAACCCTAGGCGTATGTAAATCAGACATGTTTGAAAATATCAGGAAATTATTTTGAAGGGAGATAAGGAAGCTTATCGTGGACTTTGCATAACCAGATCATCAGTTTGAATCAGGCTTCAGGAAAATCTAAAAAGAGCAAATCTGGAGTAAAAAAAAAAAGAAAAAGAGTGTGGTGCATCTGATGTGAAATCTATAAAATTCAATTTAAACCGAGTAGTCATGTAGCAGTAATAATATATTTTTTTCTTCTGCTTTGCAGCAGGATCTACTCTTCAACTTCTCGTTTCTGACTAGAACACAAGTCCCCAGTTCAGTGATTAGCCTGACTGACTTCACTTAATTGCTGTAATTGGGCATTTAATAAGTACTTACACAGTAATATGCCACAGGGCTTGCCTTTCCCAGAAATATGAGAGCTGTGAAAAGCGTTGCTATACACACAGAACACATGCACTGTGAGACACATTGTAATGTCTGGTGCAGTACATGATTCCATTCTTTTCATATTCCATGCAAGATTTGATTGTCGCAAGATCTGACTCAAAATCATGGCAGACTTGGGGGGAAGTTCTGCATTCATTTGACTAGCTGAGTTAAAGATTGAATAAGGTGTCAGGTCAGAGGAAAGGCGATAAGTGGAATGAGCTAAAAAAGGTAGAAAGGTGGAAAAAATAAAAATAAAAAGTAGTTAACACATGCTTAAGCCTAGATCATTACATATTGTCAGAACTGCACGTACAGTATCCTTCCCCGGTTGTAGGTTTTAATCTTTATGGCTTTAATGTTATGGCTGATCGGTGTACATTGGTCACATACATACAATGGTCACGTACATTGGTTCACATATTGTACATAACCATATACAGTACATGACCTAATCCCATACATGACCTAAAAAGCAGATATATGATAGAATAAGAAGATGGAAAGATTTTTTTCTGCAATAGGAGAAAAATTGCACTTCTACAAGTTACACTCTCACTCACTCACTCATCGTCTATACCGCTTTATCTTGTATTCAGGGTCACAGGGGGCCTGGAGCCTATCCCAGGAGACTTAGGGCACAAGACAGGGTACACCCTGTACAAGGTACTAAGCCATCGCAGGGCACACACACATACACTCACTCTGATCTTGACACAACATGACCTTTGGACTGCGGGAGGAAACTTGAGTACTCGGAGGAAACCCACCAAGCACAGGGAGAACATGCAAACTCCATGCAAACAGAGACGGGAATTGAGCCATGGCGGGAATCGAACCCGGACCCTGGAGGTTCAAGGCAACAGTGCTAACCACTACGCCACCGTTCCGCCTTATACAAGTTAAGATGTCTAAAAATATAGAAATGTTTCACCAAAACAGCCCTGAGGTAGGACTCCACGAGACCTGTGGATGTGTGCTGTGGTGTCTGGCACCAGGAAATGACCTCCAGATCCTTTGGGTGCTGTGGGCTACAGGGTCCTCCATTGGCTTTTTTTTCAGCAACTTGTGCTACATTGGCTTTTCTATGGGATCGGACAAGCCTTTGTTCCCATAGGCATAAATAAGCCTTGGGTGCCCATGATCCTGTCACCAGTTTACTGGTACTTAATTGATAATCAATGTAATTCAATTCACCCTGTAGTAGCATTAATGCTATTTCTGATTGGTGTAAATAGTGGAGGCAGTATAGTACACTGTGTGACACTGTCCACTTCTGAATGAAACAAACTAACTGTGTATCAAATGCACTGATCTTGACTGTTATTGTGTTCAGTGTTCAGTCATTAATGTTTTTTTCAGTTTGAATTTTTAAAACCCTTCATGTAGCCTTAAAACCTTCAAAAGGTCCATCTTGCATACCAGTGATGTTTAATTTAATGTCTGAGTTTTCAGTTCTTTTATCAAATTCATGACAACAATCACGATGACGGCAAAACTTCTTAATGGAGACAGAGCTCATCATGGACAGGGTGCTTTGGCATGCCGTTTAGTCGAAGTAACGTTAGCGGCCTTACTTCTAGATGTACGAAAGCAATGTGGCTGAGCATGTGAGTAATCAGACCCAAGGACAGCTGCACAAAGCTGCAGATTTTAAATATCATAAAGTATTGTTTAGGATCAGTCCTACAGTTTTTCATTTAAAACTCTACAGAAATAAATATTTATGCAACAGCAATTATCAGGCCCATTATATTTCAGCACGCACCTAATAATCAGTACTTTATGATTGATACAAGGTGTATATTTAAGCCACCTCTTTACATCATCAAGGTCTCCGGCCATCACACTTCAAAGTCGCTCAAATCTTTTTGTTTGCCCATCTTTTTTTCTGTTTCCCCATACATCAACTTCAGGGACATAATGTTCAGTTGCTGCCTCATGTAACTTATCTCAGCCATTTCCAAGTGCCATTGCAATGAGGTATTGCAACTGTAGCTACTGTGACAAGCGCTAAACTGTGATGGCTAGATGACTGGATCAGAGCACTACCAAAATCGCAGATCTTGTGGGATGTTTTCGGTCTGCAGTAGTCAGCATTCACCAAAAGTGCTCCAAGGAAGAGAAGAGGTGAACTGGCGACAAGACCTTGGGTGGCCAAGGCTCACTGATGCATGTCGGGAGTGCAAGCTGACCTGTATTGTCTGACCCATTAGAAGAGATGTACAACTACTGTCGTTCTGGTTCCCAAAAAAAGGTGTCAGAACACACAGTGCATCGCTGTTGGTTTTGGTTGCAAAAAGGGGGACGTCCTCAATATTAGGCAGGTGGTTATAATGTTATGGATGACGCTTGTATTACACTGTGGAGTGAACATTTTCTACTGTATAGTAGTTCAGTGGTTACGGCATTGGACTATGGTTCGGAAGGTCCCAGGTTCAAACCCCACAACCACCAAATTACCACTGTTGGGCCCTTGAGCAAGGCCCTCAATCCTCAACTGCTCAGATGTTTAATGAGATTAAAAAAAGTCGCTCTGGATAAGGGCTTCTGACAAATGCCTAGATGTAGATGTACTGTATGCACCGATTGTTACAGGGGTCAGAACTAGACTTAAACAAAAGTGATGAATAACGCCTGGTAGTCCTCGAGAGGACAATGCTTTAAAGATAGAATCAAGTGCAGGTTTTTAGGCAGATGAGATGGAGTTAAATGTGTTTGTATTACCCTGAGGATACATGCAGTGCCTGCATGACAGTAAGACTGAACGTGGGGTGGCAGCTACTGTACAGAAGTCACCATGGTTGGGAAGGTCCTTTGGTCTTGTCTTGATTAGGGATGTGATAGTAAACAAAGCATATGCATAAAATCAAATGTATTTAATTAAAGATTAATTTATAAATCTTCTTATACTTAATAAAGCCCTTGCATTGATATTGAATATAGACTATCGTGTCATGTTGTGTCCAAAGTTGTGGCATGTGTCAGTATTCCAGTTCTTTGAAAGTATAGCAATTATGTTAATTTCTAATCAAGAATTTTCTTTACCTCGGACAACAATGGTGGTTGACTTCTTGGCCGGGTTGCCTACATTGTTGCTGGCGATGCAGCTGTAGACGCCGGCATCTTCAGAAGAGATGGCTGGTAATGTTAGCGTGCCATCCTTTAAGACGCTTTTCTCCGGGAGGTGCTCTGAGACACTGGTCCATGTCAGCGTGGGGGGAGGTTCACCGCCCGTGGCGATACACACCAGAGACACGGTCTGTCCAGGATTCACTACAATTGGATCTTCCACCAGCAGCTTGATGGACGGCGAGGCTGCAGAGGCCAGGACGACATGAGCAGGTTAGTTAGCCTTCTCAAATAGAGATGCTTTCGAAAGCATAACATTTAGCCCCAACCTCATTTGGCCCCCCCAGAATAACAAATTCTCACAGGTTCAGCCAACACGATTTTAAATGTAAATTGATTCAGTGTATAATCCTTGCATTCAGTGAGTCAATTTTAATTTTTCTTTTTTCATAATACAACAATATAATCCAATTGTGTCACCTGTGTGTATTGTCTGTTGTATTTAAATGTGCTCTTTAGATGCAATGTGGGGTCTCAGTGGGGCTGTAACAGGCTATGTTTTCATACAGTCTTTTTCATTACGGCTAATGAATGAAAAGGTCACAACTGTCTGTACAAAAACAGTCTGGGCGAACCTGATGAATTTGTTTAACTATGTAGAATATGTAAATATAAAGCATGGAGTTATTACAAAAGCAGCTACTGAATAACTTCAAAAACTGGCTGTGTGATCTACATATTTCAACCTAAGCAATATATACTGTATATACATACACCACTGTTCAAAAGTTTGGGGTCACTTTCTAACTCCATGGTCGTTCCTGATTTTTATTTCTTTCTACATTATAAAATAAATGCTGAAGGCGTCCAAAATATGCAATTATATCATTTGAACAGTTGATGTTGAGATGTGTCTGCTACTCTTGATCTGTAAATCCTTCATAATGCCTCTAATCTGAGGTGCTGTATGTTAATTGGTGATTTCTGAGTCTGGTAACTCTTAATGAACTTCTCCACTGCAGCAGAGGTAGGATTTGGTCTTGATTTCCTGGGAAGGCCTTCATGAGAGCCAGTTTCATCATGGTGCTTGATTGGTTTTGCAGATGCACTTGACAATACTGTTCTTGCAAGAACGATTCCAGAACAGCTGACCTTCATGTCTTAATATGACACCTGATTGTTGTTGTTGTTACATAATTACCTAATTCCATAGGTGTTATTTCATAGTTTTTTGCATTGTTGTAGAATGAGGAAAATAAATCACTAAACAAAAACCAAGAAATTTGCAAGTGATCCCAAACTTTTGCGCATTAGTATATATTATATAACCAGCATATTATTAATGTATATCACTGGTGCAAATAAATTTACCACCCACTAATACAAATGAACCAATCAGACACAACTCTACCATTGATGATCACAACTACTGTACATGCACTGGTCACCTATTTCACAATAACTGATATATAACTAATAAATGAAATGTGTTTAAATGTATTCGACCTGTTTTGTTGGTGAGTCTGAAGATGACCCTACGGTCAGGGATGCCGCACACATTTCGGACAGAGGCGATGCAGCTGTAGTTGGCGTAATCTTTGGGCCTCAGGTTCTTCAGCTTCAGGATCTTTGTTTCCCCCTGCAGCTCAGAGTGAGAAACAGAGAACAATGTGCAAATGTGTGCTCCAGTGCGGTCTCTCTCAGACTGTAACACAGTCCTTGAATGCTTTATAACTCGATGCTGCAGCATGGTGAGGCTCAGCAAATTAAAGAGCACCCACCCCAATCCTGCTGCTATTCCTGCCAATTATACCCCACCTGGATGAACCTCTTTCAGTCACCATTGCTTTGCTATGTACAGTACTGTACCACATGGGGACATATAGGGGTTATATTAATGTTTTATATTAAAATAAAATGAATTAAGTCACAGTTTACTGCACGATGTCAAGGTCTCATAATAAATCCAATACGTTCCTACTCTCACTCTCGTTCTTTCTCATTGATTCATCAATCGGTTTCACATGCACACGACTCAACAGTTTTAGAGAACTACAAGCGAGTTCATTTAGGGGGTTAATTACCTCAATTCCCCATTTGCAAGTGAGTCACTTGCAAATATTTTAAACGGTTATTAACTTGATTACAGCAATTGCTTATTTTTAGACAGTCTAATAATTTTCATTATCCTGGAAAATAATAAAGTGCACCCTGGAATTATTTACTTATTTATTTGTTTGTTTGTTTGTCTGGTTATGTTTTTGTTTGTTTACATTTCAAATGTTTACATTACTGCTTTCTGGATTATATTGATGATGATGATGATGATGATGATGATGATACTAGGTAAAACTCTTCAGAACCACATTCTGAACTGTGTACTGTGTGTAGATGTCTATTTTATAAAATCTGAATGCAGAACTAAAAATGTTTTAAATCTGTACACAAAAACAGTATTTTTCTTTCTTAGGAAAATAATGTTATAGAAGAAAATTTAAATTTCAGTAAAAAAAAAAAGTCACATTTTATTTTACATAATAATAATAATAATAATAATAATAATAAGTGACACAAAGTCTCCAGGAGAAGATTTGGCAGGTTACCTATTAAAATAATGTATTTACCCAACAATACATCTAATCTCTCTTCCTTAGCTCCTGCCAAGCACTAACTTTGTGTTCCAAAGAGAAATAATTCAAACGTACACAATCAAACTCCATCTAAATAGCTATTTTTCAGATTTTAAACATGACCTGTATTACTGCTATACTCTCCATAACATCACTTTCACTTTGAGCATCACCTGAAACTTTAAACATTTTAGCAAGAGGAATAACATTCGGATATGTACCAGAGGACCAGCTTCATGGCTCTAGGACCGGTAGGATATATGCCAAATGATCTACCATTTGAAGAATATCATAGTAAAGCAGGTAAAGTCAAAAGAAACCTTATGAACGTTGCTCCGTATGAACGTGTGCTGTGAGGCACAGCCAAGACATCCTCTTTTTCAGGTCCAACCCCTCATAGGCGGCGCACTAATTACACCTGCACACAGTTCCCTGCTGATAGCATTTAGTGGAGTCTTAGCGAATACGGCGCATTGTATTCAAAGCCAGCATTCTGAATGTTCATTTACAGAAACGATTGGCTGTGCCGTACTTTCACGCTCTGTTGCACTTTGCTACCAGTTCATGTCTGATGAGTGGCCGAGTCTTTGTTTCAGCTAACTGTGAGCGCCTTATGAGCATCTCAACCAATCAAAGCATTCGGATTTGTAAGAAGGTCCGTGGGATGAATCTTTCAGACTCGTCCAACTCATCAGAATGGATTCGAATATTAGACAGATTGTAATGTGCCAGGCTTCAGAAATAAGATTATTCATCGCTTTCATTCTAGTCATCATTCAAGCTTTCAGTGTAATTCTGTTAAAGGAGTAGCATCTCTCTTCCAGTAGGCTGCTTATGGCTGATATCACAGCATAGTCTCTTTGGCATGCAGACGCCAAGCCTCTTACAGGAACCTCACCGGAAAATATATCTGTTTGCTACAAGATCAAGTGAAGGGGAGAGAGAGAGAGAGAGAGAGAGAGAGAGAGAGAGAGAGGGTGAGAAGCGAACAGACACAGACTGATTGAAAAAAAAGGGAGACAGATTGATTAATAGATGGAAAAATTACTTTAAATTGATAAATTTATGGAAGTTGAGTTATGCGGTGTACAAGGATATTAGGCAGGAAAATAAAATCAAAGGCATGACTCTGACTGTTATAATATCCAGCTGTTTGACTCTACAAGCAGCACCAGTAAAGCTTTTAGCACTGCCCTGGATGCGGCACTTGCACTAAGGGCTCTACGACCAAATGCCGCCGCCAGTCTCTCTTACCTCTGGCTATCTCCATGGGTGAAATGGTAAGCTGGCATTTAACGACAAAAAAACAACACATGCACAAATGTGCTTTGCTAATTTTTTTTGTTGTTTTTGGGAAACTCTCAGCAGGGAAGGGGAGAGTTGGTGTAGGCAGAGACAAAAGCCCCACATGGAAGAGACACACTCTTCTTTGCTAATTACCAGTGATATTCCCATGCTGGGTTTGATATCCCACCTCTGTGTTTCTGCGGGTCTGTTTGAAAGTGATGAAAAAAGAAAGTTTACGGCATGATGCTCTCTTCCTCTCCTTATCTCTACCTTATTACTGTAGCTCTGTTTTTTAATGCTTTTCGGTGAGTCTTAATACATTGTATGAGAACAGTAATGTTTCGAAAATGGTGTTTTCAATTCATATATATTTCATCAGATTCAATCAGATTTGTTCAATTCATATACATTTTAGTGCTGTTTAAGAACAGTGTAAAGAAACCCTCTCTCAATGTATTTGTGCCATCCATCAATGGATTTATTTATTTATTTATTTATTTATTTATTTATTTTTAAGATGCAGTAGGTTTTGCATTTCATAAGGGACCATTCAATACAATATCACGAACATTTAGGTGCCGATTCAATTTGTATTGTCATTCTGTTAGTACAGTATCACAATTTTACATCCCAATTCAATATATTA
>JAQQZT010000020.1:10698616-10712766 GCA_030068275.1 Clarias platycephalus | reverse complement strand
ATATAAAGAGCCTTGCCGAATAATAAAAAATATATATATAAAAATGATTTATATAACCGTATATATATAACCGTATTTATATAACCGTATATATATAAATAATTTTTATAAATAACATATATATTTTTTTATATTTTTATTATTCCCCAAGGTTCTTTACAATTGTATATATATATATATATTTACATTTTATTAGCATGTTCAAGAGCTATAAAAGTTCTCTTACCTGTGTAAAGAAGGGTTCGTAGATCTCCACGCCCTTATCTGAGCCCTGAGACAGAACATCCCGGCCTCTGTGCCAGCTGTAGCGTACCGGAGGGTTGGAGTTGGCCACGCAGCGGAGGAAAACTGTCCTTTCGTAGTAGAACTGCTCTTTGGCTTCGCCTATACTCTGGTGAACTGTTACAACTGGGTCATCCAGGTCTGAGGACACATTTAAATTTGACATAGTGAAAAAACAGCATAAAAATAGGTTATTTGCATGAATTGTTATCAGTTCTACTAAATAGGGTGATAGTTATAATTAGGATTAATACATTTGTATAATTATACAACATAGAACTAATAATTACTAGGGCTTCCTGTGCAAACAGCAATTAAACAAAAGCTCCATTTTAAGCTTTTTCACAGATTTGGCAGGTTCTTTTTTTTTTTTTTACTTTTTAAAAAGAACTGTGTAAAAACCACCCAATATCCAACAGTAATTCAGGAAAAAAGAAACTATTTTCGATTTTAGCTTAGTAGTTTTTTTTAATACTTTGAATTGTGGAAACTGTCAGGATTTCTAGCTTTTGCTTAGCTGTGAATTTTCTGTGAGCAACATGATAATATCAAATCTAGTAACATAATTAAATCTCAATGAGCAGAAACAAACTTTATTCATTTTTCATGTTTGTTCAAAACAGTAGGAGGATCTCAGCTGTCCATCCGACAAGGGGGCAGGAAGTAAACCGCAATGCGCGATACGAAAACGTGCGCGTCTTTGTCGTCCATCCGTAGCGGTGGTCTGACTGAGATGAAATGCTCCTCTTTTAGCTGGAGGCTCATGTGAAGGAAATTACAGAGTTGCAGTATCTAAAGGGAAGCATTTATTTGAAAGCATAATTCGAGATTTTTAAAATGTACTTCGAGCTTGATTAAAACTTAAAAGCTTGGCTTTTCTCCAACTTGTTCCCTATCACAATTTAAACCTGAATAGGCAAGAGAGATTTAAAATGTATTCTGTGTAAGTCCTTGAAAGAGAAAGGAGTCTCTAACTTGGCAAACTATTTTAATGACTGAACAGCAGAGATAAACACTACATTCAAAGAAAAAGTTTCTACTTTCAAGTTGGAGCTACTGTACTGTATACTTGGCCAAAAACATATTTTCAATATTTAGAAGACAGTTGCTTTAAATGAACAAATGGTCCCACATACTGTATGAAATGCAAGAGTAATCTCTGGTCATAGTTTGGACAAAGGTTTGATTTAAAAACAAACTAAGGGAAATTCACAGTTTCTTTTTCCAATATCAAAGAACCCAAAGACATACAGATATCTATTTTCTATATAAATAAAAGAAAGGCTTTGTCTGTACATGGGTCAGAACTCGGTCTTTCAATGATATCCTAACATTCCATACATTGAATGACCAGAAACCAGAATTTCTGTCTTGTCTGTCTGTCTGTATGTTAACATGTCTGAATAGATGAAATGTTAAGTAGAGGTGACGGTATGAGCAGTTATGTTCCAGATTATGTCATTTTAATTTTTTTATTAGCATTTTTTTTTTTTTTTGGACAAATATAGCGTTTTTTCTTTTCTTGAGGTGGGTGTGGCTATATACATCACTCAACAGAGCCAATCAACATGATAGTTTATCGTAAAATACAGAGAGCATGCGGAAGACACAGAAACTACCGTAATGTGCCCAAATCCTTACAAAACATAAAACATACACATGATACAGCATGGCTTATTTAAAAAAAAGGCAAGTAAACTATGAAAACTGAATCTTCAAAGAAGAATGGAAGATCAATGTATGTTTATGCTTCCTGTGCGAAGTTTACAAACAGTTTGTCTCATGAGTGTCCCGGAACCATGGTGCTAATAAAAAGCAGTAATATGAGATTAAATGAGATAAAACAGAGCAAAAATATCCACAGCAGTCTGAAGGGAGGGCGTGTAAAATTTTATGAACGGATTTAATAATTAACTTTAAAGAGGGAGTGTACTTGGCTGACTACGAAAGAACTTCAACTTAGAGTAGGTGTACAGTAAGATACACCACCTTATAAAATTTGATTTCTTTGTATTAATACATTATGCAGAGAGTTCTGCGGTACAGAGAGACAGGCAGAAATGTATGTGGGATTCAATCTGAAATAATAATATCACTGATTACATTAAATCTGATCATCTTATTTTAACTATTTCTTAATACTATTTACTCATCAACATCGGGTACTAACGCTAGTAACACATAAGCACTAGGCCAGATGGTGAAAGGGTGAAAGGTAAATGTTGCAACGGGGCAGGTCACTTTGCACTTTTGTCATTGTGGAGGGGGAAAAAATAAATAAATTATAGAGGCTGCCAGATTGCAATTCCGATTTACTAACTCCACCACCCCACAAGGACATGCCGTCTTTCTTAATCAGTGCCCTGCAATGCTGATGCCTGCAGCTAGGACACTGGCTAAGCACTACAATGGACCTACTACCGTATATTACATCTTCCACAAACAGTCTGCTTCTCTGCACAACTCGATATAACTTTAATGGGCCTTAGGCTACATTCACACTGCAAGCTTTAATGCTCTATTCTGATTTACTGCTCAGATCTGATGTTACTGTTTATTTTTTATATTGCCTATATACAGTACCACACTAACCTGAACTTTAGAAATGACCTGCATGAACAAGAAAGCTCTAGTTGGACGAAATTGTGACAAACACTGACGTTCCTACTGGATTGAAGCTGCATGTGTTATTTAGAGCAAAGCAAGCAGACACGCAAACACATTATACAAATGCTATACAAATAGGTCTAGGATTAAGAATACTATCAAGCTAAAACACTGTTTAAGAAGAGCTGTATAAGATGGAGGTACTGTAGCTGTAAGCCAAGATAATTACTTATTCAAGATATCGATTGTAAATATCTGATTCAACTTGTATTTTTAAATCCTTTGTATGCTTTAACATTATTGTCATGCTTTAACAAGTCAAAACAACAACAACAACAACAACAACAACAAAAAACAGTGACTGTATGACATTCGGAGCTGGAATCAGAAATGATTAGTGTTGACCTTTTTCCCCCAGTCATGGAGTCCATAACCATCTTAATAAATGTTCTCCAATCATGCCATTACAATTTAGAGAGGAAATACAGAACACGTTGAAAATGTTAATCAGTAAACGCACCCTTTAATTTAGCATCCCCTTTCAATCCTCCTCAGGGTGAATGAAGATCCCAGCCTAATCAAAGAGCGCAGGGTGCTCACTAGAATGCTGATTCCTCACTTTCATTAAGACACGTTCTGCCCAACAGCCCCTTAATCAAAATCTAGAGATGGTCAATACTTCATCCAGGATCCATTACAGCCACGCAGGTAGGAGCAATTACCTTTAAGACGAAGGCAACACATAGGACTAAGCAACTGAGTGGGGCCGTTTTGGCAGAGACGATTGCTTTAAATAAATACACTGATTCATTACAAAGAAAGGAGGAGTTGCAAAGCTTATTGGCACACTTTGTACCATTCCTATCTGATCCGCTGTGTTTGACTGCATCGCCGTGATAAGAACACGGCTTGCGCGGAGACTGATTCGCGCATCCTTACATGTTAAACATGCTTGCCATATACATCTATATATAGAGAGAGAATTTAGCATGTAGTCATTGCATTTGCAGGTTTGCAGGAATTTGTCTGCCCTTTAAATATAACCTTTAAATGTTACTGTGTGAGCAGCTGTGAGACAGCATGCAGTTTGTCAGATAGTTATTCATAGGTCAACACAAAAAAATATATATTAAAAATAAAGAAAGAAATAAAGAAATAAAGTAGATATGCCCGGGTAGCTATGAATGATAAATATGTAAATGTGCAGATTGCATAAAAAAATGTTTAAAAAACTATCAATTTCAAACAAAAGCCAACCGCCAATATACATCAGTTTTGCTGATGTTGTTACCCACAACAGTATAGCGCAATTACAGTATCTATCATGCAAGGCAGCAGTCACGCTTGATAGATTTCTGTGCTTAAATTCTGAAGCTGTAAGCAAAGTGCCCACACTATAGCAAACGCGCAGGCCACAAATGCGTTTTAAGATAATAGACAACTCGTAATAAATACTGTATATAATGATATGGTATACAGGACATAATTAGGCACTGGTGGCTCAGGCAGTTGGAGCTCTGTGTTGGAGGGTCGGGGGTTCGCTGTTGGGTCCTAGGGCAGGACACTTACATTAACCATTGCATGCAGTGCCGGTTTCAAGGCCGATTAGAAAATTAGGTGATTAAATGGTTGAAATGGGAAGGATATACAGTATATATACAGTACTGTGCAAAAGTCTTAGGCACCATATTATCTGCTGTACCAATTCTGTTATATATGTTTATCCTATCTGCATAATTATGTACAAAATCATTCAGTATTTCCATACAGTATATAACTTAAAAATTAATAAATCAATAACATTACAGGAGAATATATGCATGGCTGTAAAGAAAAAATATACAGGACAAGACAGACCAGTTTTATAAATGAAAACATAAAGCCTAATGTACGCTCCTGGGATTTACATAAAAATAAAAAGGAGCGAGTGTGACAAAGTTACCAGAAGATCTCATATTCTCCAGCAAGCTCAGTAAAACCTAACAGCTGTTTTCTTATTTAACTGCACAAATCTGTGTCTAAAACTCCTGATTTTAAGCAATGAGTTTTCACTCCAAATATTGACTGAGTTTATTTTATTACTCTTTGTTGCTCTTTATAGAAGTTTCTTTTTTTTGCAGAAATGTTTTCAAAAGCATCTTTTGCTTATGCCATATTTTTGTGTGGGCCCAAGACTTTTGCACAGAACTATAAGTAAAACAGCTGTTAGGTTTTACTGAGCTTGCCTGGTTTGGCAAACCTTTGTTAAATGCTTCTTGTTCATTGATTCTGCTACTCTCTTTTTTTTTTTTTTCTGGTTTGTTTTATGGTTTTCTTGAATTTGGATTTGTCTTGTTCATATTTTCTTCCTGTCTGCCAAACCTCAGCCTGTTCCTGACCTTGCTCCACATTTTCCATTATTTGCTGGACTTAAATAAACCTTGCACTTAGAACTGAATTTTATTTTTCGGTTCATTATTCCAGAGCTGCCAATGTAATTCCCTATTTTGTGTTTTTTAAATTGCAATTTTCTCTGCTGTAATCACAATCATAGGTCCCTTTTCTGTAATCGCAATGGCAACTGTTTCTTCGATAATCAGAATTTTAATTCGCCCTTCTGTAACTGTAATTTACTGATGCATTTAAAGAGCAAATAATACAGACCGTAGCCGGCCTTTATGCTAACACACATGTCATGGAAGCATTCAACAATTTTTATAAGGGCAACAGGACAGTGATTTATAGTCGCAGATTAGCAAAGGTGTCAAACTCCACCACCTGAAACTTATGACATCTCGTTCTAAGGGTCAGCTAATTTGCGTATATCAGCTTGCCAATTAAAATTGCGCCTGCAAAGAGGCTTGTTAATACAGAGACTATTTAAAAAGGTTTAGGCATTCATGCGTGAATTCATCCAGACTCTATTCTGGTCCGGGTCGTGGCTGATCTGTGACTTGACTGTCACTTACTGTCATGTTTGTTCGAAAGGTGGAAGATAAACACAAGTGAAACCCATGAGGACATGGGAAGAACATACACAGGGTACTCCAGGTCAAGGGATTACGGAGCTGTGAGACAACAGCACAACCTGTCTATATAAAGAAAAGAAAGATTTTAAATGAATCAAAACGCATTTAAAAATCATGTTTTGGGCGGCAGCATCAGTTAACAAGCATACACTTTAATCAATTGTCAGAGAGATTTGTAGTTTTACATTTGACGTTGTAATGGGTTCACTCTTTGTGCACGGGTGGCACCAGAGACACAGGGACACGAGGCGAGGTCTTTGCGGGAAAAGGGGTCATTTTATTTAGAAAAAATGGGGAAGGAGAAGGGTCAAAGGAGGGAGGAAGTAAAAAAGGGCTGGATTTTTTACGTGGAGAAAGCCCAAGATCCATTACCATTAATTATCGCCTCGCCCCTTCGCGCACCTACGCAGGGCGCCTATGGAGTGAGCGAGGAGCGCTCAACAGGTTGAGGCGCACGCCCATCACAGGTGCACACCGTGACAGATGTTGTCAAAGTAATTTTAAAGTAGTAATTAGTAATTTGTAACAGATTCCTTTTTTTGAGTAACTTCCCCATCACTGGTCATTAGTAAAATCAAAACGTTGTAGAGACGTGAAGTTATAAGCAGTTATGAGTCAGATTATGTCACAGCATTTTTTTATAATTTAGAACTTTTTCCCTCAAGGTGGGCGTGGCTATACATGTCACTCAACAGAGCCAATCAATGAAATAGTTTATAGACCGTGTATGTGGAAGACAAGGTACTTTTGCTACTTAACTTTCTATCAAATTACTGACTATTTGAATTAAAAAGGTGCCATTAAAAACATGAGAAAAGTTTTCTCATATTAATAACGGATTAATTATTATCACAGAACTATGATTATGAATTATGATTATGATTTGCTTGGCAAAGTACATTTAATTTACTGTAGGCACGTTTAATTCCTGCCCACTGGCCAGTTCTCCGCTGTCGCACAGCAGCCAACCTGTGAGGGTGAAGGCTAAAGCATGATCCTGCTGAGATACTTGAAGCCAGCCACAGCATTACTTCAACATCACAGGGCAGTCAAATATGCTTGAAGGAGAAATACTTAATACTTTTTTTTTTTTTTATATCCATGACTGCACAGTTGGATAATGTCACTCTGATCACCGGGACAAGGAGAAATAGCTCTCCCTCCCACCCACCGAGCAAGACGATTATCCCATCTTTGCTTTCTGGAAATGTAGGTCATACCTATTAATAATTTATCTATGCTTCATAAATAAAAATAAAAATCACAGAATTCACAATGATACGTACTATATATATCTTTTTTTTATATATTTTTTTCATACACATCATATAATCCAGAGCAGCACACTGAGCAGGATGGGGTCTTAATCAAATACAGTACTCTCTCCCAGTATAATCTACAACAGTCATTAAGGAGATAACCTCCATCAAGCTGTCATTGCTAGGTGTCACAGGAATGGAATTAAATTCACCCTGACTGGGTGGCACTAATCACCGTCCCAGCTTGATTACACGAGACACCGCCAACCCGGGTGACATCCGCATTGCAACTTTCCATGTAAAAATAGCCCCATTAGGCTAAAGATAAGCTATTTGTCTGCAACGGACAAAGTGGCAACTTGCAGATGTATAGTTAATGAGGCAGCAGATAAGGCTGTTTGCTACAATCATAGACTGCGTAAAGCAGACCAGGCTAATTCCCCAGGAGCTATTTACCTTGAGATATGGAGGTAAAGGTGTTAAAAGGGAAAGGCTATTACCAGGCACAGAGGTATGATGGGTAAAAACGATGTCATCACTCCCTCAGCTCTTAAGATGTTGAAACAGCTCACAGCGTCCGCTGTGTTCCATGTGTGGAGCCAAGCTGCAAACATGCCTTTCTCTCAGGGCTAGATGGATGATTTCACATATTAAGACTGGCTGCTGAAATTGTGATTCGGGCAAAGGCAAGATTAAGTGTCTGTTCGCAGCAAGGTTTCGTCGAGCAAGAGCGACTTTTCCAACGTTCCGATACTGCGCACCTATCAGTTTGCAAATTAAAGCTGCCACTGCAAAGAGACTTATCATCACGGAAATAGAAAGTTTTATAAGGGAACTCGGCAGGCAGAAATTCTATAATTCCCTTTGTAATTATAAATCCAGCAAAGCACAAGACCAGAGACGGCATATCGATATCAATGGTCACCTTAGCACATAACGTAACACTGCAATAATATTTCAAACACTCTTGTCAAAAAAAAAAAAGTTCTGTGGAGAAAAAAATAAACATGTGTCCTAAATCTGAAATGCTATTGCGTGCAGATGTTCTGTTCCGTTATTAACTGGCAGAGATTCGAAAGTCTGCCTTACTCTTTGATAATTGAAAAATTCCGTTCGAAGCTTTCGTCTTCTGCATCACTCACCTGTGCTCGAGTTTCTATCTCACGGAAATATGAGTAGGCGGAATAATGATAAATATACACCCTTGCTTCGGATAGTGGTAAAAGGGAACCATATTACTGTAGACAGAGGGAAATGATGCAGCTGCAAACCTAAACCTCTGAGTGATTTTTCTTTAAAAAGCAGAGTTGATAATAACGGCTGCTGATAAGACGTCTAGCCGTGTATCATAGGTTGATAATTGACAACGCTCCCATTCCTCTGTGTATTTATCATGTTTTATTTTATATCTAAATGGTATAAAAGTGATCTGACCTTAGACTCCAAAACCTCCTACAGTCTGCCCACTAGTGCTCACTCTGTCTTTGTTTAACCTTAAAGCCAAGGCGCAGGATTTGCAAAATGAATCATTCCGTTAAACCTTTGTTATTTTAATAAATGAGCAAAAGAACAAACAATTCCTGCTGTAAATTTAGAAGTAACACACACACACATACACACACAATCTTGCAGGAGTTTGGATTGACTTGCATATGAACACAAATCTTTTTATGGAATAAAGTGATAAAGAGTAAAGTGATATCAGATGTGACAACTTAACAATAAATCCTTTTGGTATTTTTTATCCCAGGAGACTTAGGGCACGAGGCGGGGTACACCCTGGATCCAGCCAATCCACTGCATGGCACACACACTTATTCAGACACTACGGACAATTTGGGAACGCCAATTAGCCTAAACTGCATGTCTTTGGACTGTGGGAGGAAACCAGAGTACCCGGAGAAAACCCACCAAATGCCAGCGTTCCGCCAGCCAGGATGCAGAGACTACAATAAAGCAATGAATGGATATACAGTATGTATGGACAACAGCAATATGATATACTGATCTCCATTAATACAAATGAAATACTTTGAAATACGCAAAGTGGGAGTGGCGGCTAAGGCTCTAGGTTGTTAATTTGGGGGTCTGTGGATCCGTGTTTGAGCCCCTCCATCAGTGGTTGCCACGCCCCATACTACCCAACCACTGCATGCAGTGCCAGTTCCAAACCTGTTGTATCAGGAAGGGCATCTGGCATAAAAACGTGTGTGCAGAGCCAATGGTCCACTGTGGTGACCTCTTGACTCGAGCAGCTGAAAGAAAGTTATATAAAGTATATCATTTTGGCGATAAAATGAACATCATTTGAAATTCAGTCACAGTAAAACTAGTTTTTAATGTTGTTCAATTCTGTCCAAATGTAACAGGGCCACCAATTCCTCCTTATATACAGTACAGTCAGGTGCATACATTTTGAAACAAAGATATGTTTTTTTGGTATTTGGCCTCTGTACACCACCGCACTGAATTTGAAATGAAACACTCAAGATGAACTGGAACACTGACAGCAGCCCAGGCTCTTGTGACTGAATGAACACAAATCCCTGCAGACACAGTGGCTAGGCTTTCCAGAAGAATAAAGCTTACTCTAACGGCAAAGCAACAACATCTGGAATAGGTGTAGATGGCTAGGTGTCACATTATAGTACACGTATAACCTACTAAAAGTACTTTTACCTAATTTTATATTTCTCCATTTTCTACACCTCTCATCCACAGAGTGCCAATCTATTGGACATTTGGGAATGCCTATTAGCCTAACCCGCATGTCTTTGGATGGTGAGAGTATTCTGGAGTACCTGGAGGAGACCCAACAAGCATAGGAAGAACATGAAAGCCTCTTGCACACAGACCCGACATGGGAATCGAACCCTCGACCCAGGTGTGCGGGGCCACTGTGCTAACCACTACGCTACTGCGGCTCCTATTTTATTATTTAAACTTGTTAAAACTTATTATTATATTACAGGTAAACATGGCAAAAAGCATATTCTACAGAAAAATAGTAGAAATTAAAAAAGTAGAATCTTTTTTTTTTTAATGAAATATCAAAGCAATCATTTTTTCTCCCCTAAAAAAGGTTCTACATCAAATTTCAGACCTGGCCCAAGCATACAGTAATCTGTGAGGTTATTATAATCATAATCAATTATGGTTTTTTTTTCCTTTTTTTGCAACATTCACAAAGAAATATCACAATTCCTTATGCATATGTACATAATAGTTCTCCAATTCATTTTATACATGCAGCCCAAGATCTCATCACAATGCACATGTAGATTACATATTTCTCTCTTTGAATAATGCATATGTTATTTGATGTGTTCATTGTTTCAGTTGGCAGATCTTTTTAACTAATTTTGAGAAAAATGAAGGCAAATGACTCACTTGCAGCTGTTGAGATCAAGGTCAAACACTCCCTATAATGCATGCATGCTCCTATGATGCAGTCATTTTCAAATGATAGCAAAAGTGAGTCTGACAATGTACTGTATACTTCATGGGTATTACTACTCTGTCACATACAGAATTAATGTTTGCCTTACAGGGAGGGTTCGTTAAGCCTGGATTAATTGATAATACAAAAATCCTTCCAATATAATTGCCGAAAGGTGGTTATGAGTTTAATTTCCTACGCAGTCCAGTTTTAGTGAATCTACTGTCTGATGATCAGCGAGGGGTGTTGCTTGTTAGACAGACAAGCGTTACATTTGCACATGGGATAAAGTATTGTTTTTGGAATTGTGGGAATGTTTGCTCAAACAAAAAATTTTATATTAACTGGGGATGTCAATATTAATGCATTAACACATAATTAATCTAGAAATTATAACACAGTACCATTTATATTTTTTACATAAATTAATCATATGACCAATTTTGACCCTAATGGTTTCCCATATTCGCAGCAAAGTTACCCTGCCGTGTGTGATAATGGCACGTTAAACGTGGATAATAAGATGACTGGGGAAACATCACCAGGTGTGCTGAACGCAAAGTTTCATTAGAAAAGGCTTCTAGATGTAAGTTTGGATAAAACCAAAATTGTGTGCTCGAGCTACCTTTAAGTGGAACTATTTTTACAAGAATACATCATTGTCGTTTCATTGTCTATAAAGCTTTATCCTGTATACAGGGTCGCCGGAGCTTATCACGGGAGACTTAGGGCACGAGGCGGGGTTTACCCTGGAGGAGGTGGCAATCCATTGCAGAGCTCACACACATACACACACTCACATGCTCATTGAGATACTATGGGGAATACCAATTACCTGTAGCTTAATCTGCATGTCTTTGGACTGTAGGAGGAAACCCACCAAACACAGAGAGAACATGCAAACTCCATTCACACAGATGCAAGAAGGGAATCGAATCTGGAACCTGGAGGTGCAAGGCAAGAGTGCTAACCACTAAGGCATTACTAGGAAAGTGAGGAATTGGGCAGACGCTACTCATTGCACTTACTGGAGACCACTGGACATCAATAAGTAACCATAACTACCTCTGTAAGGCGGTACGGTGGTGTAGTGGTTAGCACGGTCGGTTCGATTCCCGGCCAGGCTCGATTCCCGTCTCTGTGTGCATGGAGTTGGCATGTAATGGCTAATTGGCTTTCCCAAATCGCCCGTAGTGTGTAAGTGTGAGTATGTGCCCTGCGATGGATTGGTACCCTGTCCAGGGTGTACCCCGCCTCGTGCCCTAAGCCTCCTGGGATAGGATCCAGGATCCTTGCGACCCTGAATACAGGATAAAGCGGTATAGATGATGAAAGAGTGAACTACCTCTGTGTAACAGTACATCTTGACAAAACGGTAACTGCACTCATTCACTCTGGGTATGATAAAAACAGAAGAAAGACATTTGCTGAAGCACACGCTAACCAAGTTGAAAAAGAGATGACAGACATTGCCGTCATATAGCAGCAAACAGGGCTCACAATATGAGTGCCGCTGCAAGTTGTTCACCATTCGAGAGATTTTAATTTAACATTACGGTGTTCGAAGTCTTCTAAAAGTCCCTCATACTCAACAGTCTTCTTATGACCAAATAAATGTACTTATTCTTTAACCAAATAAATGATCTTGATGAATGATCTTTGGCTTTTAGTTTCCTAGTCACATGACAAGCCTTACTTTTATTCTTATTACCTTCAACAGAGGAAATACAGGAGAAACTAGTGGACAAATGAATGTGTTCCTGAAGTGACGTGATCACAAGAACTAAGTAATCTCGACAAAGTTTCACAACATTAAATGCAACTGCAAAGTGTTGAAATGTGTGGTTCATAAAAAACAAAATGAACAGTTTAAACATTGGTCCATGCTCCATGATCTACTTCAGGGTGGTAGCCTTAACTCAACTTCACATCTGTCCCTACTACAGTACATCACACCTGCATTTAATTTTAACATGGACGGTTTTCTGTAAGAAGAAACTCCAATACTGTAATTCGACACATGGTTTTACAACGAACATGTCATTTTTTTTTCCTCGAGGCAAATTAAGGAACCCTTCAGGGCACTAGATAGAATATGTCTGAAAGGATGGAAGGATTTCGGAAAAAGGCTGACACTTGACCAACATTTCCATTTCACGCCTACGGATCTGCTTAAAGTAGCACTCTGACACAAACAAAATTTGCATAAATTTCACTCAGTTACTAATTTTTTTATACCACTAATTCAGGGTTCAGTGTTGCAGGGGGGGCTGGAGCCTCTCCCAGGGTACTCAGGGCACTAAGTGCCCGAGGCGGGCATCAAACCCTCAACCGTGAAGGTGTCACTGTGACTTCGATTTATTTTTTTGATCAAGGTCAAATTTAACCAGCATATATTGTAAACATCAGCCTTTCAAAGCAAGCCTTCTTGAAAATGAATGCAGCAAGATGTAGCAAGTTGTACAGTACACCTGCCTTAATTTATTCCATAAGAGTTTTTGTCGAATAACATCACAGTGTAACATCATCATTGTCATGGTCAAGGTCATGATGTTTGACGTCAATTCAGCTGGTGTACAGTGGACACACTTTAATCTGTTCAGGAGGTGAGTTTGTAACTCGAAATTTTATATGAGGAGATTAATAAAAACATATTAATAAAGTAAAATATAAATATAAATAAAATTACATTAAACCTTACTTAAACACTAATTACGATGGTGATATTCTTCTTGCCACATGGAAATAGTACCATTAAAACTATGACTACGAAGTTCCAGATAATCAGAACAGTATAGAACACAGTATTACAGATTTCCACTGAAAGTGGCCCCTGTTTTTATTGGTACCATCCTGGTAAACTTTCTTTGGGCTCAGGGTGCTACAGTATATGCGAAAGTGCGGAAATTGGAAGTGAGAAACTGGAAGGGTGGAAAACAGAAGTGCGCGTGAAACCAGTGGATGCGGAAAGTGTTTTGCATATCAAATCAAAATCCAGCCAAAATTTTGCTTCGCAAGTTGAAAATTCGCTAGCTGTGCGGTTCGTATGCCGAGACCCTGTCACGAGCGCTATGCGAAAAACAGGCAGGCTGATAGGACCCAAGAGCAGACGCCACTAGGGGGATGAGAGTTTTAAACGAGACTTTAAATAACAAAATGTAGGGGATAGGGTGGCAGTGCTTGGTGTTACTTCCCTCACGGAAAACAGGTGTATAATAAACACGGAACTGTAGTGGAGGGTAGAGGGGCAGCTCTGAAGCAAAGCTCTGATGTTTTAATGTGGAGAGATGCTGCAGTTCACTGTAACGTGGCTGGTGGCCACTGGGTGGCGATCCGTGGTGGGAGAAACAGACGGGGCTGCAGATTCGCCCGGGTCAAAGATAGAGGAGAGCAGAGTCGTTGGTATGTTGGTGTCTCGAAGGGTGTGGATTGGAGATCAGACGTTTGATTTGGGAAACGTGAAAGGTTGGGTTGATGCGACGCATGGTGGAAGGTAAGGCTAGTCTTACAGAGGAGGGATTGAAGATCTTAGTTATAGTAAAAGGTCCGATGAAC
>JAQQZT010000020.1:10669212-10680213 GCA_030068275.1 Clarias platycephalus | reverse complement strand
ATTTTTTTTTAAATCTTTGCTCGTCTTGCGGAACACTCGTAAACCGCGTTACTCGTAATCCGAGGTTCCACTGTATATATATATATGTATGTATATATATAATATGTATATATATAAAAATGTGGGATTTTTTTCCACTGAATAATTTTACACTGGATTTTTCACTTTTTCTTTCTTTTTTTTCTCTTTATTGGAAGCCTAAGAACACATCTTAACCAGGGGTGCCAATAATTGTAGAGAGTGCTGTAAGTAGCTAAGTGGCTAAGCACAGCAGTCGTATGACAAGCATGCAACCACTAATTTATAATTAGTACCTATGTAGTTACTACCCAAAAAGCACACAAACACACACTGTATGTCTAACTGAATTCTACACCAATTCCTTCAATGTCACAAGCTTGCTTTAAATCATTGTTAACAGAGGTCCCTAACATAACACTTTTATAGCTTTAGAGAAATATTTATTCTGATTGTAGTCAGCTGAGCGTTGTATGGCTAAACAATGCCCCAGGGGGATTATTGTAAATGTGACTGAAATGGTCTTAAATCACTTTCACTGATGCCATATCAGGCATTGTTTATATACAAATAAGCATACAGTTCTTTTTATGTCTGCCTTTCTCATGTCTTCTGACCAGCTTTTTCTTTTTTTTTTTGTTCCTTCTTTGCTTAGGTAAGTGATTTGCAAAGTGCGTCGACCTGTAAGCATAACCTTAACCTTAAATTCTTCAGACCTGCTGAGTTATGCACATTGCATACATTTCTATTCGTGAAACTCTCTTCACCCATCACAAGAAATATATTTCATTATGCATTTTATTACTATGCACATCATAGCAGCTTCTGTATGTAATCAGGGAAGAATGAAGTTGAGACAGTGAGAAGGATGTCATAGAATGAGGTTACAGCATTCAGCACTGTTACCGCTTTTTGTACTTGTCTAATGGGCGAAGCAAGTGAACATTCTAAGTAAATTGGAAAAACATTACTAAAGTTTCTTTCTAATTTAAATTAAAAGAACTTAAACTTAAACTTTCATATTTACTAGATTCATTACATGTCACAGAAGAAATTTCAAGCACTTTTTGTTTAATTTGGATAATTGCAGTTTATAGCTTATGAAAGTCAAAAATACCCAATACCTGTTCTGGGATCCATTAGCTGAATTACTGCATCAATGTGGCATGGCATGGTGATGATTGGACTGTGGCACTGCTGAAGTGTTATTAAAGTCTAGGTTGCCTTGTTAGCAGCCTTCAGCTCATCTTTATTTTTGGGTCATGTGTTTGTCACCTTACTCTTGACAATACCCCAAAGAATCTCTATGACACACAGTAATATCATGGTCAGCAAACCAGTTAGCGGTTTTCCTACACTGTGGGCAAGTGTTACTGTACGTCCTGATGGAAAAAGAATTATCCATCTCTATAAAACGTGTCAGCAGATGGTAGCATTAAAATCTTCTGGTAGACAGCTCTGTTTACTTTAGAGTTAAAAACCCAGTGAACCAACCCTAGCAGATGACATGGTAACCCAAATCATGTGAAAACTTCTCATTCTTTGGCTGTCCACTCTTCTTCCAGGATCTACAACCTTCATTTCCAATGAAATGCTAAATTTTTACTTTTATCTGAAAAGTAATTGCATTGGAGAAAAAGAATGTTCCAGTTCTTTTTCTCCTTATCCTCGGTAAGATGCTTCCAATGTTGTTCTAGGAGTTGATTTAGGAGAGGCTAGATTCTAGGAATGATACTAGTAATGCAACAGTAGTAGCTCATTTTCTGAAGACATCTGTGCATTGTGGCTCTTGATACACCGACTCCAGCCTCACTGCACTCATTGTGAATCATGCATGATTAACAAGAACAGTGTTTGCCAAAGTGAGGGTCATGGCGGTGCGACATGTGAGCCATGAGACTTCACTTACAATAAATAAAGATTTTATATATTTTCATTTTGTAATTAGGTTTCAAAATAATGCATATTTGAAAATATAAATAAATATTTATATAATCAGAGCAGGAATTGGGCTTGGGTCGCTGCTTTCTTACAGTAGGTTTGGGAATGGCTGAGCTAGAGACCTCATGGCAGCAGGCTAGTGAGGTGAGATATTGTTGTGTTTCTCTGTATGTCTGTACATCAGACGAGTGAGTCATATTGTTCTGTGTTGACTAGCATACAAACACAGACAGGAAAACAAAATGCACAGATATTAAAATACACAGAGAACACATACAGTATATGATGTAAAAAAAAGAAAAATACACGTCACATCATGTAGTTATTTAGAGTAGTTCAATAGTTCATGTCTACACATCAAGTATGCATGGAGCCATATCTGATGCAGACAGATGCAAGCTTAAACATCAGTGCACTGTAAGATTACAGCGGTTAATGTGATGACGCATGTACTAAATAGCTTGTCAGTACACCAATGGTGTCATTATGTAGTGTGCATTATGTGAATTGGGGTTCAGCCCTTAATTCTCTCTGACTGGCACTGACAACTGTGAGATTAATCTGTGCAGTGCAGCAGGATGCAGCATAACCCATATTGCCAAATTGGCATGCTAAGCCCCTTAGCTGTAGTCACAATTACAGTGAATGTATTTAATAATGTTACAATAGGCTGTTTGACTGACCACTTTTCTCACAAGCATTCTACCTAGGATTTCTGAATGACTGCAGCTGCCCTTCCTGAACAGAGGGGAGGATGGGCGGAAAAGCAGAGGCCTGAAAGAGAAGGGTCTGGGGGGGAAAGATGAAAAAAGTGGAGGGAGGATCTGAATGCTCCCTAGCCAATAGGAGCTTTCACATCTACAGGCACTTTGGAGTCTACCCAAGTCATTAGTCCCATCTCTCTCCACTTAACAAATTCATGCACTGCTCAGCAACTGCTGGCCATTTTGACTGTTTTTATATTGGAGCAACCCTGCAGCATCATGATGCAATCTGCACAAAAGCCAGTGTAGTAATCACAAATACGCGAACAAAACACGAAATCGAGT
This sequence comes from Clarias platycephalus, assembly GCA_030068275.1. Classification (NCBI taxonomy): domain Eukaryota; kingdom Metazoa; phylum Chordata; class Actinopteri; order Siluriformes; family Clariidae; genus Clarias; species Clarias platycephalus. The sequence goes on along the minus strand of JAQQZT010000020.1, from coordinate 10,677,205 downwards.
CAAAATCAGACTCCTGTCCAGCTGGCCTCAATAACAGCGTGCATGCATGTGTTTCTGTCCATCTGCTTCAAGTCACACTTGTGCATCTGATTCACTACAGGGAAATGACAGTCTTGTGAAATCTGCTCACCTCCATCAAAGAACAAGGCTCTGATACCATTTCCGTGCTGCAGTCTGTCCAGCCACTATGATTGCCTGGAATTGTAGTATATCACGGGATGAGGTTAGCAGCCCATGAAATGGAAATTGCATTATATTTGATGTGATTATTACATTCTCATATATCCATCCGGACCAAATTAGACAGACATACAGTATCACCTTGGATAAAAGCGGAAAAAATTAAACTGCAAATTTTTTTTTTTTTTTACCAATAATTAGGAGATATATCCTGTTTACAAATACGTGAATTGTTCATAATTTTAAATTGTTCGCAATTTCACATATTAGTGTAAAGCAGTATCTAAGAGGCTGGAAGAATGCCAGAATCACTCCTTCGATTCGTAATAGACTGACATTCATTAATCCTGGTGTCTTGTTTTGATTGAAAAACTCTAAACAACTAATAAGCAATAAACTGAGATGAAGCAGCGCTCATATCAGTGCTTCTTCATATTGTAACCTCCAGAGCACTCAGGAATGATGGATTGTCTCTGCTGCAAATTGCTGAACGCCCTTTATATTTGACTTGTGTTTACCAACACTGTATGGTGGGTGGAGAAAAACCCTGACTTTCCATTTTTTCCCCATTTTTTATTACCAGAATACACTAAGACACAGCTCAGCAGGTGATCGATTTCAAGCCATACGGGAGTCAATTACTGTACATTTGAGCCTTATAACATCCACTACGGAGAACACTACTTCGGTGAATGTGCAGTCTAAATAAATTATGAGATGGAAAGTTTATTGACTCATTTCTGCTGTTTGACTGAACTGTAACCCATCTCCATTCGAATACGTGAAAAGACTGCTACAGTGATTTATACTTTCCATTTATTTCCTCTTCCTTTGTGTAAAGCAAGGGGAAATATCAAGAAACCTTTTAGTCTTGCACAGGTGAATTCTAATACACCATGTCCCCCCACCCCTCCCCCCCAAACGTGAAGTGCCATTGTTTCCTTTATATCCACATACCAGATTAGGTTTCAGGATATTTTTGGAAGATTTGTGTCAATTATATACAAGAAGTGGAAAGGGAACTAAGCTAAATGTACTCTTTTTACAGTACTAGAGTACATAGCTCATTATTGTAATTGATTTCTCATTATCACTCATTCATCGTCTATACCGCTTTATCCTGTATACAGGGTTGCGGAGGCCTGGAGCCTATCCAAGGAGACTTGATGCATGAGGCAGGGTTTACCTTGGACTGGGTGCCAATCCAACGCAAGGCACACACACACACACACACACACACACACACACACACACACACACACTCTCACACACACACACACACACACACACACACACACACACACACTCATTCACAAACTACGGATAATTTGGGAATGCCAATTAGCCTAATCTGCATGTCTTTGGACTGTGGGAGGAAACCAGTATACCTGGAGGAAACCCACAAAGCACATTGGAGAAACATGAAAACTCCAGGCACGCAGACCCCGAGGCGGGAAGTCAATGTCCGGGAGGTGCTAGGCGACAATACTAACCACTAAGCCACCATGCTGCCTTAGTTGATTTCTGAAAATAATTTAATTATTTTACTTTTAGTAAATTAAATTATAAAAAATTTAAAAAATTAAATTTCATTAAAAATTATTCTAATAAACCTAATCATAATGCAATTTTCTGCCAAATCACTACACTTCATATGCCAAATGCTTTAGTTAGCAGCAACAATGTCTGACACAATGGAGATACATGAGTCCAATTTATCAGACAGAAAAAGCTAACTGCTAACGAGCTGCAGACCAAACAAGCCAAAACCCGGGGCTGCATAATTTGATTTAAAAACATAAATAAATAAATGTAATAAAACATTGTGATTATTTAACCACATATTGCGATTGTGATTTAAACTGAGAAAAGTAACGATTATTATTCAACCATATTTACAGTATGTAGGCTAATAGCACAAATGATGCAGTTAAGAGGATTTTTGCTAACATTTGCTAACAAAAGTTATTTTTAAAAAAACTAACAAATGCTTAAATTGCTGACAGACAAGCTGGAAAGTTATTGGCATTTTACAGCTCACACTCCAAACCAATGGAAGTATACAGTATACAGTACATGTAAGCCTTTAGCTAAGTGTTTAAGCTAATCTTGCTAACCATGTCTTAAACTTTAGGCATTGTTCAGCTATAGTGATAAGTGATAAGTTTTGCTTGTAGAATTTTGAAGACATGTGTTAATAATTATGTTTGAGGTGTATTTCAGAGCCAAAACTTACAGAAATATTACCTGCTGATTACCTGATGACCTAGCAGATCACCTGATGCTTTGTCACACAGATAAAAGAGTGAGCTAGCTTCTTTTCTGCTGATTATTTTAATATGCAGTGAGATGTGTTGGACACTGTGACGTATTCCAAAGAGAAACAAGCGCATGACAAATAGATAAAGACTATAAAAAGAATATTAAGTTACCTCAGAAAGTGTAAACCTTTGTGATTCCTCCTGAATTTGGTGGCGTTTGCTAAAGTTAGCATTAGCCCACTCAATGCTTCTGTTGAAAATAGGATGCTGCTATGGAATGTGCTGCGCTTTACACATCACAAAATGATGTGCTGGTAACGTTAACCATTACTGACGTTTCATGCTTTCCAATTAAGTCACTAACAAACTGTTCCAGAGTGAAATACCAAACAGCATAAAATGGAAAGCTAATGCACAATCACTTTGCCCTTGATCAGGGGTTAGAGAGGGATTTGGGATTTAGCCTTGTGTTAGAAGCTAATTAGCCGTGAAACACAACACGGATGGTTTGGAGGCAATTTGAAAATAAGAAACAACTTAGACGCACTCACTAAGGACACATAGTGTTGTTTAAGATGACATAAGTTTAAAAACTGTGTTTTCTTGTTAAAGGTGCTACTATGACTGGTTTTGTACAGTATGTGGGTTTTCCCTTTCACCATCTGAAATTGGCGGGAGCATGTGACTTTGTGATGTCACATGAAAAATTTCAATATTCAACAATCAGAATAAATAAGTGTCACATGACACTTATTTAGTGTCATGATCATGAATCATGATCATGATCCCTGAAATTCCAGTGAACAACAAACATGGATGCTGCAAACTACAACTCCAAGTACAGCTACCAGGAGATCTCACTCCCTGGAATACTAATAAGGTACACCTATTTGCAGCCACCTGTTAAAGTGCACAGTCCAATAATTATTGTAAAATAATTGCTCAGAGTTTCATACTCACTTAGTTTCATACTCAGCCTGTTTATGGTTATTCTTTTTTGTTGTTGTTGTTGTTGTTGTTGTTGTTTTTGCTCTTTTTTGGATTTTGCCCCTTGTCTGCTCTTGATAATCAGTATGTACATCCCCTGGCCTTCTGCTTCTTTTTGACCAAGTTCTTGCTCACGTTTGTGTATTGTTTTGTCCTAAATCATGCTTAGTAAACATTTTAACTGCATTTGCATCCTACTTGAAGGATAGGTAATTATATTGCCTTGACAAAAATTTTGCACACTTATAAAATTTGCACAGCAATATTTGGTTGGACCACCTTTAGCTTTGATTATGATGTGCGTTCCCCATGGCACTGTTTTGACTTGCTACTCGATCTGCTTTGACTGCCTCCAGAGACATGTACAGCTGGCACTACAGTATGCATGATGGGTACATGGTTTCATGTGCTTCTCTTCTTACCCTGATGCACCCATCACTCTGGAATAGGGGTGATCTGGACTCAGCACAGCACATGACCTTTTTCCATTGCTCCAAATTCCAATCTGTATGTTTAAGGCTTTATGGGTGAAGCTTTTTTCCCCCAATTAGCCTCACTAACAGTTTTCCTATTGCCACTTCCCATTGGGTTCCAAACCCAATTCCATTCATTTTCATTCCATCTCATTAGTTATTTTATTTGCTTGATACAGGGCAATAATTTGAACCTTATGAAACACAGTAATATCTTTACAATGACCATGGATATGTCTTCTGATATGGGTGACAAGACAATGGGAAGTGCATCAGTTAGGGTTAAAATAATTGTTACCCGTTAAACTTTACTGCAATCACTGCAGTAAATATTTAAAACACCTTTTAAATATTTTCTTATTTAAATCCAAGCAGTGATTTTTTTCAGCTAGTTATAAAATCTAGCAAGCTATTTGAACCCTAAAAACTAGTTATCCAGCTAATTTGAACCAACAAATTTTTGGCGTAAGAGCTAAAATTTTGGAGAAATTTGTCTCAGCATACGAAGCATTTTCGCCAAATAAGTAAACAAAAACGAGTAAACTGAAACGAACTCTGGCAAAGTTGTGTGTACGTCTGAGAGCTGTTCAAAACTTTTTTGCATCAATGGAAAGCCAAGCAAAGTGAGTCTTTTTTTTTTTTTTTGCATTTTGTACAAGATCTAGTGAAAACGTGACAAAGAAATCCCAAAATGTTTTGTCTTAGAGAACTCGGATTAAACTCGTATGCCGATGTACGACTGTATTACGTTTTTGATCATTGCAGTAATGTTCACTACAGCATGGCTGACTTGGATAAAAATGCATGTATAAAATATACAGTAGTACATAAGAATAGTTGAGTTGGTTGTAGACATAAGGAAGGTCATCAGCAAGGTAGTTAATCAAGTAGTTTTTAACCAAATCTTATTTAATCTTGCTTAACTCTTTTGCTTCATCACAAATTTTATTAATTCACAAAATGAATTATTACTAGAATAGGAGTACGTTTAGTTTAGTCAGTGCCTTTGTACTCTTTCTTCTGCTGTACAGTATATATACAGTAGAAAAGTACCAACATTAAATAAGATTACACTTTATTGATCCCAAGGGGAAATTAGAAAGCGTACTCCTAAGGACGCTCATGTCCTCTTTGGCCCAAGCAGTGAAGGAACCAAGACAGACACAAGCCAGTAAGATGAGGTAATCAGACTTTATTACATTTTCACCACTTGACTTACGTAAATAACTTCCTACACACAGCTAACTATAACAAATGCAATGTCAGTTAAGTTTGGGATGTGATTTGTGTAAAATACCTTATAACCAATTTGAGCTGATAGATAAACAGATACAGATGACTTAAAAAAAAAAACATCTGCAAATAAGTCAATTAACATCTAGTATTACATTTGAGTTATTTAAAAAAAATACATCATGAACTGATGCGGTTCTTCTCCCCTTTGACATGCCCCATTGATCGTGATGCTCTTGGAGCTTTTTGCGCTTGTGATGGTGGACGGTCCCATGTGAATACTATATTTACATTTCCCAAAAGCTATTTATGCATGAATCTCACCCTTGCTTCAGTGTACGATGTCACTTTGAAACTGTAGACCTAACAACTGCATAATAAACATAAAGACTTTCTTGTGTTTATACCAGTAATCCTATTCACTATGAACAGTATTCATAGTTTAGTTATAGGTGCATAGTGAAGATACTGAAATTGCATCTTGATCATGCGTACTGATACCTCTGAGATAACTAACACTATTCAGATCTGCAAAAAGTTTCATTGTGGAGTTTGTTGAATATAGTTGCGTCTCAGTCACCAACAGTCCTCAATTCAAGCGATCATGTAAGCATTATTAAATCCAGTCTCACTGTCTGGGAGTTTCAATGTTACATCTTGTGTCTTCTTTTAAGTTGTGCATGCAACTGTGTCACTGTGCAGAATCTTAAATCTAATTTCGAAAAAAATATATATAAAAAACACATGTGCTGGATCAAGTGCTATTTTATAAGTTCCTGAATAATGAAGGACACATTGTTCAACTGAACCATTTCGTGTTTTTAATATGATCCATACTGTACAACTAGGTTTACTCAACATGTCTTTTTCAATGCCTCACTTTTCAATCCGTCAGCATATTCTTTTACTACTGTATTTTTCACTTTAAATTTTAATTATTTTAATTCCTTAATACATCATATTACATTTAACACAATAACATTCTTCATTCCACATTTTATATCCCTGAATTTTGGGAGTTTAAAAGGTTTAAAAGATTGTGTAGTGTTTAACCCTTAATAAATCTGAAGTGGCACGGATTTTTGCCGGAAACACAATATTGATCAATGAAAGATCTAATACAGTATGTCTGCTGGTGTGTGTCAATGGGGGAGTTATCATCAAAATCATCTTCTTTTAAAAATGTTAAAATTTATCCATATGGGATACATGCATGTTTAAAAGTTAGTAAATCCTCTTTTACCTCTATGTTTCTTGTGTAATAACATAATTTAAAAAAGTGTTTTCATTGTGCAATTATTTGTTCAACAAAAATGAAGGCAAAAAGTATGTAAAGTAAGTAAAAATATTTGGGCAATACGAAGAACGCCAATGATTCCATCGCTTGTACTGTAGATCCACCTTTAGCTTGAAGTAATCGTTTCTTGTATGACTTTAGGCCCTGGCCCATTCTGCTTTACAAAATTGCTCCAGTTCATTGCACTTCTTCCTTAAGGTCCATCCACAGCATTTCAATTTGATTGAAGTCTGGACTTTGACTAGGCCATTTCACAAACTTGATTCTTTAATTTTTTCTGCAAGTCAGATTTACTGGTTTGATTTGGAACATTGTCTTGTTGCATGACCCAATTTGGACCAAGCTTTAGCTGTCAGACAGATGGCCTCACATTTGCCTCTAGAATAGTCTGGTATACAGATGAGTTTATGTACCACTGATTGACTACATGGTGCCGAGGTCCTATAGCTGCTAAACAAGCCCAAATCATTTCCCTTCATCTCAGTGCTTGACAGTGAGTATGAGGTGATTCTGCTGAAACGCTATTTGGTTTTCCCCAAATATGTCACTGGGCATTAAGGGCAAACTGCTCCACTGTGGTCTCATCTGTCCATAGGAAATGATGTCAGAAGACTTCAGCTTTTAGATGCAGTTTTGCGAACCTCAGTCATGCTTTTGTGTTCTTTTTAGACAGAAGAAGCTTCCTTGTGGCAACCCTCATATGCATTAACATTTAATAGCTCAATGTGGCCTTTAGGGTCTGAGATGTAATTCTCATCAGACCTTGGACAAAACTGCTAGGATGTCCGCAGCTGGGAAGATTGTCCAAAATGTCTTGAATGCTTTTCACTTGTGAATAATCTTTCTCACTGCAAATCGTTGAATCCTAAATTCTTTGGAAATGTTTTTCTAACCATTTCCAGGTTGATTTGCAACAATTGCTTCGCTAAGACCATTGCTCATGTCTTTCCTTCTTGGCATTATGTAAAGAGACACCTGAATTCTCCTGACCAGCAAACTGCCAAAACTTCTGCTTTTATATTTTATATGTTACATATTTTATAGGGCTGAAACGATTCCTCGAGTAACGAGTAATTCGATTACAAAAAATGATCGAGGCAAAATCTTCTGCCTCGAAGCTTCTTTTAATTAATATTAAAAGCTTGCGTTGCGTTTTTTGCGTTATTATTTGCTTTGCGTGACACAGCGCACTCCCGGATGCATGCCACCAGTAAACACCGACGAAGAAGAAGCGCTTACGTCACCCACAAAGCGGAAGGAGATAGCTGTGATTTTAGGGAGCGTTCTGTTACGGGCTGCAAAATGGAAGGGAGCGATAAAAATATTCATTCATTCATTTTCTATGATCCTTGTATTCAGGGTCGCGGGGACCTGGAGCCTATCCCAGGAGACTTGGGGCACGAGGCAGGGTACGCCCTGGACAGGGTGCCAATCCATCGCAGGGCACACACACATACTCATTCACATACTACGGGCAATTTTTGAGAACGCCAATTAACCTAACCTGCATGTCTTTGGACTGTGGGAGGAAACCGGAGTACCCGGAGGAAACCCACCAAACA
>JAQQZT010000020.1:10636878-10667483 GCA_030068275.1 Clarias platycephalus | reverse complement strand
ATAGGCTCCAGGTCCCCGCGACCCTGAATAGAAGGATAAAGCGGTATAGAAAATGAATGAATGAATGAATGAATGAAAGTCCATAATACTCCGTTACATCCATGCTGTGTCTCCACCAAACAGAAAAAATCATTTGCATTGAGACACCATGTGCTTAGTCTATTTTCTGCTTCATATTCTCAAGGACAAAAAAAAAAAGAACGGCAGTTTCAGATGTTACAGATATGTCAGTGGGCTGAAAAATACCCTTTCAACCTACGTAAAGATGAAATCTAGGGGGTGTTTTATTCTATGTAATTACCTGACATAGCTGCTACTGATACACTCCTTCAATCTGGAAAGAAATCAAACCCAGTCTTATGTCTTCATAAAATTCTGTGCATTTCCTCTTATAACCACTGGTGGTGCTGTTGTGCTTTGTTACCCAAAAGTCCTGTCTTAAAACATCTGTTAACAGCAAATGGATGCCAGAAATGAAATCCTATGTTCATGTCTTTTTTAACTTTGCAATTTGGCCTTGCTAGCCAATTTATACCAGAAACACCTGCTCCCCACCTGAAAAACTGGGCACACAGCAAAAAAAAAAAAAAACCTTAGGGGAAACTAATCACTCACATAGGATCAAACCAAATCTTTTATTAGTAAGCAATATACAGTGGTTTTATATTAGAATCTATATAAATAAAAGGTTTTTGTCTGTACATTGTTCAGAACTCACTCTTGCAATGATGTCCTTCTGTTTTATACATTTGAGGACCAGAAACCACTCTCAGAAAAACATCTGTCTGTATATACTGTATGTTTGTGTGTCGGTAAAGTTAAAACTGTGCCATAAATGAAAACAAAATGTTGACGTTTTGAGCAGTTACAGTATGTCCCAGATTACAGTACGTCTCAGCAGCCAACGCGTTTTTGGACGAATATAGTGCTTTTTCCCTCATGGTGGGTGTGGCTATGCGCGTCACTCAACAGAGCAAATCAATGTGATAGTTTACCGAAGATAATGTACACGCAAGTATGCACAAGACACCTACAAGGCATAAAAAAACCTCACGAAACAGAAATGAACATGCGACACAGCATGGCTTACTCCAAAAAAGGCAAGTACACTATGAAAAATGAACCTTTAAAGATGTACGGACAGATCATTGTATGCTCATTCTTCCTGTGGGAAGGTTAAAACCAGTTTGGCTCATATGTTCCAAAACTCTGGTGCTAATTAAAGAAGTAATGTGAAGCACCACGACGAGATAAAACACGGGCGTTAGTGCAAACATATCCGCAGCAGTTCGAGGTGAGGGCGTGTAAAATACCCGAACTGAGAGCTCAGTGGTATGTGCTAAAATCAAAATGTCGAGTAAAAGTGATGTTTCACAGGGAGTGTATTTGACTGAGAATTAAAGAACTTATTATAAAAAAGGCATACTTATTGTATTACAAAATTTTATTTTCGTTGTATTAATAAATTAGGCAGAGAGTTCTGCCATACAGATGCTTTCATTTTATTCCATTACATCCAAGCAGTTGAGGCGCTAAGGGACTTGCTCAAGGTCCCAACAGTGGCAAATTGGTGGTGCTGGGGTTTAAACATGGGACCTTCTGCTCTGTAGTCCGACACCTTAACCACGAGCTTCCCCTGCTCCCTGTTACTACCGTTATAGTGTAATTCTCTAATTATTTTTTTTCTCCATTTAAAAAATTCCTGTGACTGTACTTTATCCTGATCCTTTCACAACTGTTGTAAAAACTAACTGCAATTAACAAACTACAGGAAAGCCAAATTGAAATTTGCTACATTCAAACATCAAAATAAAAAGAAATTGATGCTAAAAACATGGCCAACAGAAAACATTTCTAGCCAAGTTGCAATTATCAGAGAATAAACAATGACTTGGTTTACTCACACCACTGCCTGCTATTAGTGGGAACATGGCACGGGATTTCACACATTCTTGTCATCACGAGCCTCGGCATAACTTTGGCTGGCTGAACGTGTTTACAACGGGTGTCTGAAAAAGAGACCAGCTGAAAAATTTCAAGATGGCTGTGATGGTCCACAGAGCGAGAGGGAAAGAAAGGAGCGTTCGTTCACTGCATAGGCAGCTGCAGAGACTGACTTAACGGCTTTGTAGCCATGTTTGCTCTTGAGCCAGCAGCACCGAGCTGTGTGAGCTCTACCCTCTGTGTCCACTAATTGCTGTCCACTGACCCGCTGCTCTCCACTGCTTGAACCTGGCCGACAATCGAAACAGGGACGCACGCGGGGTGTTTACCCGGAGTGCTGCAGCGTCGTTGCACTATGCCCTCAAACATTAGATGAAGAGAGAGATGGACAGAACACAGATGGTCCTTATTCTGTGACCCTTATTCCTTATTATGTAAGTGGACATATGATTAACAGGGCTGACATACCAACTTTTTTTTATTTTTTTTTACATGCTCAATGAAATTTATAGATGAACAAAGTTGCTGAAAACTAATAAGTAAATAAATAAAAAGATTGTGTGCAATATGCTATTGTGCAATCTTACCCTGTATCCCCTGTTTCTCCAGTTAAGCTTTGTATCACATCTGGCTTTGAAGGTGTGTACTGTAGGCTGAAACCAGCATATGAGCAGAGCATTGCTGCAGCGATGCCGAAAGGGAAATGAAGGACGTCTGGGCCAGACATGCGTGACCAAGGTAAAGTGGTTACAAGCCAATTGCAGCTGCCAGTTAGTGGAATTTCCATTTCATTCCCATTGCCATTCAATTTTGTTTTCTTTCAAAAAATAAAAAATAAAAAGGAATTCTTTCAAAACTGAAGTCAGGACAGTGACGATATTGTCTATAACTCATTTTAAACTTCTGTATGTGTTGGCAGTCCTGATAAACAACATTGTTTCATTTCCTTAACTTACGATTCCATTCATGTTTTGTAACAAGACATTTTGTTTTAAGACCTTTAAGACATTATATGTTTGGAAGTTATTTTGCTGCTCTCCTCATCCAAACTGTTGATCTTGGGGATGCAGACACAATGTTTCCCGACAGACATTCGTCACGGTTGGAGGACGTGAGTGCAAATGGTGGTTTAGTAAAATGGGGTGAAAACCTTGTAAACAAAACAAATACAAAATTTAAACATGAATATGAAATCTAGGACTAGACTAGACTATGACTAATGGCTAGAACCTGTAGCCTCACACTAATGGTAAGACACAAGACAAGGGGTGAAATCCTGTCAGCCTGAAGTTCCCTGCGAAGTACACTGCACAGGGAGCCACGTTAAATGCGATTCCAAACCACAGGGAGCGAAGCTGCTCTCTTCAAAGGGAACTGTAAATGGTCTATGGGACAAGTGAACAATGGAGGTGCGTTCCGATCGGCCTGAAGTGCCCTGCGAAGTATACTTCACATGGAGTTCAGCCATCTTAAGTGTGATTCCAAACCGCAGGGAGCGGAAAATGCATCAGTTCAAAGGGTACTACGAATGGTGTAGGGAACGAGTGAACACCGGGTCTTCACTTCACCGGAAAAAGGGAACGAAAAATTTCCCACAAGTCATTCCGTCTCGCTGGAGCGTAAAAAACGGAACTCGAAAGAGGATCTATGTATTTATTATCATTATTATCGAGGACGACATTATATTAAGCGGACAAACGTTTACATTTTAATTCAATCAAGAAATCCTTAGTATTATATAGGCTAGTAAAATCTGTAAATCTGTAAAATCTCTTTAATCAATTATTATTATTATTATTATTAATCAATAATTTATTTACAAGTTATACACATTTCAATAGTATGTTTTATAATGGTATCAGTTTTCGTTTCAATAAATGTTCAGTATCTAAAGCAGCGACAGGTATCCGAGGGGCTTATGTTACCATGGTAACACATGGAGGAAGTGGCGTCTGCGCTGGTCACTTCACAGGGTGTTCCCGAATGGTGGAGTTTTGCCAAGGGAAGTTCCCTACACCAACATTCCCTGCAACTGGAGTAGGGAGTAGGGAGCACACTGTGAAGTGCACTTCGGAATGGAACGCAATTTGGGTCATCACTGCATTATGTTACAATGGTAACGCAGAGAGGAAGTGACGTCTTCACTGGTGACGTTGCAGGGTGCCTCAAATGGTGGAGCTTTGTTGTGGGAAATTTCCTTAACTGCACAGGGAGCAGGAAGTATGGAGCACACTTGGAAGTACACTGTGGAATGGAATGTAGCCAAGACCCACTGTTACTGAAACACCGATTTTAAATAGACAACCTAATCAAAGTTCAGGTGAATGCAAGTAGATATGGCAAAGTGCATGATGGGAATTGAAGTTTTAACATCAAAGTCCCCCTACAAGCCAGAAGTCAAAAACACAAACTGGAGACAAATACAGGAGGATCCTTGTCTGACTGGTGTGGAATCTATTGATGATCAATTACTGTCAAAAAATATCATCTTGCAATATTACAGGTTGTATTTTTTTAAATGTTGGGATAAAATAATAACTGCATAAAAAGAAAGAGCTGGTAAGCACTGTCTATTCGGTCATTTTCCAGGAATGACGCAGATAAGGATTGCCAGCCAGTATAAAGTAAGTCTGCTCCATTAAATATTCTGTACACTGACAAGAGACTTGATCTAAGAAACAAGATGTCACACAAAGCACATGACAGTTAATGGGCACAATTGTTTGAGAGGGCCCGCCTCCTAATAACACACCAGTAGGTGGATCAGTGACTGCATGTGTATTGTCCCTAGGTGTGAATTTCTGTGTGTGTGTGTGGTGTGTGTGTGTTGAGCATTGCGACTTTGGATCCACCGCTACTCTGACCAGAGTTAAGCAGCTGATTAAAAGGAATAAAGGAATTAATCATTAAGATTATCATCATGTTTGTTCATTAACACAGTGACTTTGTTTTCTATTGTTATTCGTGTGATAATTCTGAAAATGTCAGTGCAACTACACCATGTCTAGTATGTTTAATACCAATTAAAATGTGTTTATGTGTAATGTTGTGTTTCCATCCATTCATCCACCTAGGAACCCCTGAGGTCCAACTAGGGACCATAGAGGCCAATGGTGACCATCGTATTTTATTACCTTTTATACAACCACAGGCAATTTGGAAACGCCAATTAGCCTAATCTGCATGTCTTTGGACTGTGGGAGGACACGGGATAAAATCCACCATGCAAACCCCTTGCACACAGATTCAATGCGGGAACCAAACCCAGGACCTGGAGGTGCAAGGCGACAGTGTTAATCACTAAGCCAACAAGCCTCCAATGTTGCATTTATAAGTAAACAATTTGCTTTCTTGTAAATGACACTGAAACAGCAGAAGACCATATCAGCTTTCACTCCTGTCAACCACAAACAGGCTGTAGTGTTTACAGATTCACAATAACTGGACAGCTGAAAGCCAAAGCATGTCCTGATCTGATAAATCGTGACTTTTGTTACAGAGTGCTGTTACTCAGGTCAAAATTTGGCATCAACAGCAGATGGAGAATACATGGACCTAACCTGCTCCCGGTTAATGATGCGGTGATGATGCGCGGAATGCTGACTTGGCACATTTTGGGCCCATAAAGACCAGTTGTGCTTTTGAACACCACATCCTACTTAAACATAACTTTTTGACCAAGTGTATCCCTTTTAAATACTCCCAGCATGTCACAAAGCACTTTTTCTTTTTTCAAAATGGTTCCAAGTACATTTCAACGTACTTTATTGACTCTACCCGTTACCTGATCTAAATTCAATAGAGCACCTGTGCTGAGATTCACAGCACAAGCTTGAACACTGAATTCTAATACTGTACATCCTGTCTAATCTCTGAGGAGGCATGTTGCTGATATGTGCAGGAAATAACAACAACCTTTCTATGACCAACTCGTCTAAACAGAGGCCAGCAAACAGAGGCTAGACTAGCTCCTACTGTGATTCTAATCAACACCCCTAGCACTTACTCGAGCTGCCCTCAGGAGAGCCTTAGCTCCTTCCTCTGACCCGCTGATACGGTAGTATGTTCTGATGCCCTGCTGAGCACAATAGATGAAATCTTATAACAGTTATAACTCTTCCTGACTGTGTAACCAGGCGATGCCAGAATAACATCATAATAGAACATTTTACCTGATTAAACCTGTATACAGCCATACCTCAGCATACAGTTCTCACAGTTCTTAAGGCAGAATGTCGTTCTGCGAAACGCATTTCCCTATAGGAAATAATGTAAATGCAGATAATACGTTCCAGCCACCCAAAATATCACCAATATTACCAATTTCAAACACTATGATTATGTTTTTGCGTATAAAAACAATCAAAACATTTAGAAAAGACCTGTAAATGAAGTCAAATCTGAAATAAATAGACATTAAACTTCACTTAACCTTAATTTATGATTCCTCTCGTCACCGACTTTTCTTCTTGCTAGCAGCATGGCTAACATTCTTGAGACCCATGCCGCTATGTATTTACTAAATCTTGTACAAAATGCCAAAAAAACAAGCTACACACAAAATAAATGTACAGTATATATGTACGTATCTACAGTACAACCAGAAGTATGTAGCGACTGGAATTACGCGTGACCAACTGTGTCGCTTGTATGCCAAAAATGCGTCTTGCTAAACTTTAGTTCTTAAGATGAAAATTCCAAAGGCGGGGCATTCGTGTGCCAAGGTATACAGACTTTCTTATATTTAATCTAATCTTGAGAAATAGTTCTCCAGGCTTCTTGAGGGACTTTGTGGTTCACATTTTTGGCTCTCATTTTCAGTCCAATCCCTGTACCGTGGCAGTTTCAGAGGAATAAAAGAAAAAAACATCTAACTTAAGGCGTGAACCAGTCAGGAACAGGTGCAGATGATGACAGATGATCAGGCTGGTAATCAGTATACTGTACTGGTGATGCCGAATGCTGAGTGGTTGGAACAGGGTGAGAGTGGAAATATAGGTTATTCACTTATTTTCTTTAAAAAACAAAATTTTGAAACAAAATACTGTCTTTTGTTCAGTTTTAAATTTGTTTTAGAAGTGCACTGAAAAAGGCCACAGCTTGCAGTGCAAGCTGCCACAGAGGCATTGGCCAGAATCCAGAAGCTCCATCTAAGACTGACCACCTAAGGGAGTCTGACTAATTGTGGCAGCATATTGAAAAACAAACAAAAGAATTAGATGCTAGTAAAAAATGCCAGCTACAGCTCTATTTGGAGCACAAATGGTGCATGTGCTGAACATGCTACTGATGCAATTATTCACATGAATGCAGGAAAATAAGTCTGTTCCCTCGACTTTTAAGGGCTGCTATGCTGATGAATATAATGGGCCATTCATTCTGCACTAGTTGTTGGTCCAGTGCCCACTTATTACCAAATCTGCTGTTATCTTTAATAATATTTTGGCTTTATTTAATGGACTGGCATTAAAATGGCCCATCAACTACTTAAAATGACAAAGTGAACAGACATTCCTGATACTGTCTCCCCAATAACAAAATCTGAACAAGACGTCATATTTAGGTTATGCACTGTTTTGGACATAATTTCGGTGCCTTACCAACTATGGTCCCAATGGAATTTAAAAGTGGATAATAACTACTATGTCTTACTGTCACCTGCCACTTCTTTGCCATCCCACTGCTTTTAAACAGGCTTTTATCTGTCCTACTGTTGTGCTCTACTGATGAACACTGTCATCATTTCCTGAGAATTGAGGCCAGCAAAATTGAGCAAGACTAGCGCCTACCATGGTTCTAATCAACACCCATAGCTCTAGTGCCAGCTGTCCTCAGGAGAGCCTTAGTAAGTACTGACTTGCTGTCGGAGTAGTAACATGTTTTCCACTGCCCTGCTAAGCACAATAGAAGGTATTGGGAAACTGATTACCACAGTTAACATTCCAACCTTGGAATAACTGTCTGATAGCATCAGAGGTGACCCTGAGTTCTACATCCACACCTTGGTCAGAATCCTAATCCTCATTCGTTTAAGTTCTATAAATGCCTTTACTTAGCAGACTGTACCAGAAACACTTCCTACTACAGTTCAACTAGTGTACAGATGTCTTCGGTCTTTTCTTTCTTCTTGGATTTCTATCCACAAAGAAAAAAAAAGGTTCTAGACATTTGGGCTCTTAGGACAAAAACAAAAAACAAAAGATAATAGAGTTTTTTTTTTCAAATATAGATTCATTAATAAACACAATGTCCTTGGCTGATCTCTAATTGAGGAAGTATATATGTGGCTTTTCATATACTAGTTGATTAATTAATCACGATTAATTACAAAGTTTTTTGTTTGTTTGTTTATTCGTTTGTTTGTTTTGCTCTGCTTTACAGCTTACTGATTGGCTATTAATGAAAACAATTACAGGTTCTAATTCTTATGATGTCGATTTAGCATGAGAAAACAACACATTACATATAATATATACAGCAATCAGCCATGATATTATGATGCAAAACATTAAGTCCATGATTAAGGCATGACTCCACAAGACGTCTGGGGGGCGTCCTGTTATGTTTTTCACTGACAAGTTGGCAGCAGGTGCTCTGGGTTGCGCAATGGGGCGCTCCGTGGGTCGGATTTGTTTGTTTGGCACATCCCATGGGTGCTCAATCAGACGGGGATCTGGGTGGTTTGGCGGCCAGGTCAGCAGCCTTGGGCTCTTTGCCTGTTGAGCCCGTGAGAGACAGACTGAGGTGCACTGGGTGTTCTGCTGCCTTTAACCTTTTTTTCTGTGGGATCAGACTGAACGGCTAACGGGCATAGATGAGCCTTGGCTGCCCATAATCCTGTCACCAGTTTGTTGGTATATAATTAATAATCAATGCTAAAGGTGTTATTTCTGATATATTTATTATAACCGATTGGTGTAATATAAAACTATATATTCATAACATGTGAAGGGAACGTGATAGGACAAATGCTTTTCTGTTCCATCAATATTATTATAAATACAATTTTACAATCTGTGTTTTCATACAATGCTCACATTTATTCCGACATGAATGAGAAAGCGCAGTGTCGGAGCTGTCCTCTGTGACCGAGACACGCAGTGATTAAAAAATTAAACACTGCTCATGGCATGTCAGGTGGGTGTTAGTTCCTATCTTAAATACAGCAAAATGTAATACTTATTTTTAATGATTAAAATAAAACCTTGCTTTTATTTTTCATGACAAATAATAATAAGAGTGATTGTTCAGTCAATGTTAAAGTGGTTTGCTGGTCTTTTCTTACATGTTCAGCCAGAAATTGGATTTCAATAGAAATGTGACACAAGTGTGTCTATAAATGTAAAACAGATTTCATACATGTGAACAGGGAACAAATACCGAAACCATCTTACAATTCATTCAGTACAACCTGAATGAAATGCCAGTTCAATATAGGGCACCATGGAGACACACACACACACACACACACACACACACACACACACACACACACACACACACACACACAATCAATAAAACTACTTGCAGTCCACGCAAGTGATACATTTGCGCCATTGTTGAACCCAACTCTCGAATCCTCTTTGAAAATCCCTTTTGTTGCGGTTGATGGTCTCCCACTGTGTGTTTTGTCTTCAGTGCTGGTTTCCCCTTCTTTAACTTCCTTCATTCATCTGAGCACATTGCTCTGGTCAATGGTGTCATCTCTGTAACATTCTGTAGTGCAGTGGGAGACCATCAACTCCGACAAAGGGGATTTTCAAAGAGGATTTGACAGTTGGGTTCAACATGGCCGCAGACGCATTGCTTGTGATGGAGACTATGTTGAGTGGTACTTTTATATAGAGGAAGAGTTATTCTACCAACGTGTGCAATTTCAACGACCTGTCAATTCAAAAAAGTTATGCCAACTTTTGTGTTAACTCTGCCGAAGCCCACGTTTACAGTACAGTATGTAACGTACGGCGAAAAAATGGAGCCTCCCAGTGGAACACTAGATGTGATTGGCTGATTTCTGTGCACTGGGTGAACAGCCAGAAGCCTCATCCTGTCTGATTTTATCTTAATTTCACAGAACAATACTAATGATCCCTCCACCACTTCTTCAAATCTTAATTAAAATGAGGGACAGCAAAAACAAGAAACCGCCACCACGTGGAACGGAGAAGATAAATCTCAGAAAAGAAAATATTGCAGCATCGAAACTAATTTGCGATTTTTTTTCCAACCAGGGCAAGTGTGTACAAATTAATGGGGTGTATATTGATCAAAGGCATATTAAATATTAATTAAGGTAAATGGGCAGAGTCAGTTCCCAAGACACTCAAAAGGTCTTATTTCATTTATCTAATCTAACCAATTATGCTCTGTACAAAAACAACCTATTGGTCAAAGTCTGAATTTTTTTGTTCTAAATAAGCTCTCAATCAATCAATGAAGAGTTGAGAACATATAAGAACATTGACCCTTTTTTTTTTATATGTAACGACTAATTAGAAGTCTACAATTGCAGATAATGTAGTTTATTTCCAAAAAGAAATCTTATATATTATAATATAATCATTTTAAGCATGAGTTCAGTGAATTTAAAATAAAAAAAATGGAATAAATACTTTTTGAATTTGCCTGTATTTTTATTTATTTACAGCATCACCCAGGAATCGAACTCGCGCTCTCCAGATGATAGGGCGAGCATTTTACCACTCCATCACTCTTTATTTAAGAAGATTAGCTCATTTTGTTTTAGGAATGTTACAGTATGTAGATATTTTCTCTAATTGTTTAAGTGTTGATTGGGGACTGTATCATCATTGTGATTTTTGATGATACACTACAAGATTAGCATAATTACCATATGAATCATGATTGGAAGTGTTAGTACAGGGACTGATACTGTATAAAATTATTATTTAAGGTTGCAATTTGTTTTCTTCGGCTTAAAAATTTTAGGATTCAAGTATTAAACCTACTGTCACTGCAACACCACAACCACAACTAAACTACTTTTTAGATGTTGGACATTTCTGTATTGTTTATCCTTTTTTACACTCTAATATTTTGAGATAGTGGATTTTCATGAGCTACAGTATAAGTCATAATCATCAAAATTGAAACAAAAAAAAGGCTTGAACTATTTCACTGTATGTGTAATGAATCTAGAATCTATGCATTTCACTTTTTTAAATTAAATTACAAAAAAATATATTTTCCATTATATAATTTTTATATGCACTGAATAATAAACATGATTTTCATTTAATTTATTATGTTTTGTTCAATAAATCATCATCAATAAGTAAAGATCAGATCTGGCCTTTACCCTTGAAAAACTCCATGCTGTTGTCCCGATGTACTGTAGATAGTTCTTGAAATGGATTTCACATAACATCTCTTTTTTACTCATACCATAATGCATCCGATGTGTCCTTCATTACAGAGAGGACTGGTAATAAAAATAGGAGCACACATGAATGATTCAGACACTTCACCACAAGAGAATGCGGCCTGAATGATTAGTTGCCTGCAGCACTTATCTTATATATGTTATATACTGTATGTTTCATAATGGACATATACAGTATATACGCACACACTGATCAGTCATAAGATTATGACCACTGACACGTGAACTGAACAACATTCATCACCAACTATACATCTGCGAATTGGTGACAGGATCATGGGCACCCAAGGCTCACCCATGCCCGTGAGACAAATAGTCTGATCTCACGAAAAAAGGGCCAATGCAGCACAAATTCCCGAATAAGTGAATGTTGACCAGAATGGAAACACCCAGTGCACCACAGCCCACTCCACAAAGAGACCAAGGCTGCCTCCCCGGCCTCCAAACTCCCCAGATCCCAATCCGATTGAGATCCCATGCGGATAAACAAGTCTGTTCCATGGAGGCCCCATCCCACAACACACGGCACCCAAAGGATCCCGTGCCAGATGATCTGTGAAGACCATTCTAACAACTGCTCACGTGTCAACTGAGCTCCAGAAGTAACTCTTCCGCTCGACTTGGCTCCAGCAAATGGATTTATTCTGGGTTAGTGGTGTTTATCCGGTTCGTTTTGTGGCCACGGTCAACTGGGAAATATGTGAGGAGCAAACCCAGTGCAGCAGAATGGATTAGCGTGCAGAGCCATTTCTCCCAGCAGCACGCTGCCTCTCCTGGGGGAACTTGGGAGATGATGAGTACTACAACTATGCCTGGCTCATTTCAAATATTCATAAATAAAACTGACACCTCCATTTACCTTAAAATCTTAATTGCCCAGATTTGGCAGTGGTTGCAGATGTGAAGGGGGACAGCTGGGAGAGATTGAGTGCAGTTTTACATCCAGGGATTGATTTTGGCAGAGGAATGCAGTATAGAAAGACCCTCTAGCGCTTGTGTTTATGTTTAGTGTTTTTGGAAATCTGTTAGACGGAAACTGTGAGTTCGCTCTGTTTATGTGACATAAAATATCTAAATTATGCCGAAACTGTATCCAGATGGAAATCTTTTTTTTTTTTTTTTTTTTAAATATGGATACAGGTATAACAGCTGGGGAAGATGTGGTTGGTGAGTAAAGGCGGCTCACCTGTGGTCGTGGATGTCCAGTCACTAGGCACGTGAGCTCCAGGGTCTCACCCTCCCGAATAGTGTACACTCTCTCTGTGTAGCGCTCCTCCTCCACGTTACATGCATGGCCTGAGTGCACAATCCTGACAGTAGGGGGGGCTAAGGATAGAGCACAAGAAAAGCACAAAATGTCACTCATGGTATTTATAGGAGAGAAATAAATGACTGGGAAAAGTGTAGAACAGCACAAAAACCAACAATAAAGAGACATATCATATATACATATTAATGACCTATTGGGCCATGTAGAGCTTCTCTAACACCGACAACAGCTTGGTTTAGTTGCTAATACAGTATGTAACTTCAAATTGTGTATATATACAAATTTATACGCAAACGGTGTAACTTGTCTGTTACGTCAGAGGGAATATATACAGAACACTGTTTCGGAAAGTTAGAAACCTTAATATTCCAACGAACCCTTAAAGAACCATGAAAGAAATCCTTCTTTTTAAACCAATGATGAAGGTGAGCATTCTAAGATGTATAGAGCTATATCATGTTAAAAAGGACCTCTTTTCACTGTGTTATGCTAATACTAACCGTGCTTTCACATCATGCTGAAATTACAGTAATTACCAGATGACGATTTCCAGCTTTTAATCTCCTTGGACACAGAAATGAGTTTCTATGGAAACCCAAACAACACCCGGAGTGTTTTTGTGTATAGAAAGCTAAGCTACACTATTTATTATAGGGTTATTAAAAGAAAATAACAGTTTATGAGATGAATCTAAATCTAGACCATACTGTATGCACTTGAATGTCTTTTTTTCTTGTGCCAGTTTTCAGCGCCAGGTCAGACTTTTCAGAAGATTTCGCAGCAGCAAACTGGCAACTATGGGCTTGATGAATTCCTGATCCTTACAAATATGTAGATTGTAAGCTCTATTATTCCTATATAGCATGAATAAACCCTTATGCTTAGATAATAATGGAAAGATTAAAAATAAAAAAGTGCCCTCAAGTGGCGCAGTGGTAAGGTGCTCGCACTATCATCCGGAGTTCGATGTAGCCTCTGGTTGCTGTAGCCTCTCGCAGTGAGCTCACGCAAGTGGATGAAGCAGATAGCGCTGTCCTCCGAGTGTGTTACGCCGCCCCCAACAGTGCACGAGTCAGCAGTTTGAAAAGATGCAGTCAGTGATGTCATGTGGTTTGGAGGAAACACTTGATAGTCTGCAGCACTCCTGACTGAGTGGTCATATTAGTGTTAATGTGGAGCCCCCTAGTGGTGGGGAGGAATTGGACACGACTACAGTAAATTAGGGAGAAAATCTGGGGGGGGGGGAATTATGTACCCACTGTACTTCTATACTTGTCGCATTCATCCTTGTAAACAGATCTGATAAACATACACCAAAGATTTATGACAGATCCTGTTTGAAAATTATAAAGTAATGTCAAAAGAACAAAGAGGAAGATCATGACTTGTATATTTTTAGTACCTCTATAACTGTACAAAAACACTCGTACGGATTAGGACTACCCACCATACTAGGATTTACCTAGTAGAAATATTGTTTTAGAAACAACATAAAATAGGCATATAACATGTGTGTAATTTTTCATTTATTTGAAGTATTGTATCAAACTTGTCATTAGATTCCAGTTGGCATGATGATGAAAATGTCCACAATAAAGTAGATAAAAGTGACAACGATGATGATGATGATGATGATGTAAGTTATAATTATCATAATGAAAATAACTGTAATGATAATGATCCTCATCATCATCATCATCATCATCACAGTCCTCCTCCTTTATTGTCATCCTCCATTTATTGTCATCATCATCATCATCGTCGTCATGGGAATAACAGGTGATGTAGACATCATTCAGCTAAAAGAGCCTTACAAAGGTAAGGTATCCCTCCTTCGCTTTTCCATCCGTCAGCTCATTAATTCGGGAAATCTCCAGGAGATGATTAGGGCTTTCTTGAGGTGTGAGAGAGAAATAGCTTCATGTTCACGTATTTAAAAAGTGCTTCTTGATGTGTGAGAAAAAGTAACCCCCCCTCCTACACAATCTTTCTGTTGCTGTTAATAAGAGGATCAAGATCCTCCCCTTAGGTCTAAAGAAGCTGGCTGTGCCTTTTCCCAGTACAAAGTGACTATCATACTTCTTAACACCTTTATTTCTGTCTCTGATCCACTACTGACTGAATGAAACATTTACTTTATTGCTTCACTTCATTATTGCTGCTTCCATAAACAAATCATATATGAACGGATTAAATTAACCAGTTCCAGAGGGAGGAGGTTCTGCAGTCCTTTCTCTGCACAAATCAGTCTCAGCATTTTTCCATTCCAAGGAGTAGACAGCATTTGCAAAGCACTGTGGAGTAGCAGGCTTCACGTAAAGCTCACACTTAAGGGACTCACACAAACACAAGTCTAACACATTTTACCACATGAAGTTTCTCTGTTAGTATCCAAGATGGAGACAAATCAATCCGTGCAAAGTTGCTTGTGAATATTCATCTTTAAATTAATCAATACAGAATTAGAATTCTCTAGTTAAGAGAACCGATTCACCGAAACCCAAAGAACAACTGCCTTAGCAAAAAGACAATATTATGCATTACATTCAAAATCCACTTGCTGACCACTTGTTCAGCAGCTTGCTAATCAGCCAATCACATGGTACCAACAGACATGGTCAAAACGATCTGCTGAATTTCAAACTGAGCATGAGAATGGGGAAGGTTGGTGATGTAAGTGACTTAGGATTAAGATTTTCACACACAACCATCTCTAGGGTTTAGAGAAAATAGAGAAAAACAGAGAAAAATACAGAGAAAAATCTTTTGAGAGACAGATCTACAATAATAATAATAATAATAATAATAATAAGCAATAATACCGAAGGTCAGAGGAGAATGGCTAGACTGGTTTGAGCTGATAGAAAGGCAACTGTGACTCAGATAACATCTTGCTACAACTGCGGTATGCCGAGGAGCATCTTTGTACGCGCAACACAACAAACCTTGGAACAGATGGGCTACAGCAGCAGAAGACCACAGCGGGTGACACTCCTGTCAGCTACGAACAAGAATCTGAGGCTACAGTTCGCAAGGGTTCACCAAAATTGGACAAAAGAAGAGTGGAAAAACATCACCCGGTCTGACGTGTCATGATTTCAGCTGCAACATTCAGACGGTAGTGTCAGAACATGGTCTAAACAGCATGAAAGCATGGATCCATCTTGCCCTGGATCAACGTCTCAGGCTGCTGGTGAAGATGTAATGGTGGAGGGATATTTCCTTGGCACACTTTGAGCCCCTTAGTATCAACATAGCAACACAGCAGATTGCTGACCATGTCCATCCCTTTATGACCAGCATGCACCATGTCACAAAGCTAAAATCATCTCAAAGTAGTCATCATCATCTTCACTGTATTCAAATTGTCTCCACAGTCACCAGATCCCAATCCAATGGAGCACCTTTGAGATATGGTACAGTTGACAAAGGTCAACAGTACTAGCAAGGTCTACCTAATAAAGTTGCCAATGAATGTAAATTGCTTTTAAAAATCTTTTTGAAAACTGGTGGTTCTTCTACTGTAGTGGGATCTTTTAACCTCCAAGATTGTTAAACTTTGTGTGATCGCGTAGAATTGGCTATAAGAGATATACTGTTGTACATGGTGATGTAAATTTTATATGTAAAGTTTCTTTGTGACAATATCCATTGTTAAAAAGTACTATATAAATTAAATTAGCATTAAATCGAATAGTTTATACTAATGGCCTAGGTCTAGCTTAAATGGGGACGTTGCACCTAATCTACACCTAATAATCATATTTCAAATGGATTTTTAAGAGAAGTTTATGGACTGTTAATAGTAGCGGTCTCGAGCGTCAGTGGGCGGTATGATTGCCACCAGTTTCCTGACACAAGAGAGGAGTCTGAAAGTTTGCGCTTTCTTATTCTGTGTATTTTCTTAGCACCTTTGAGATATGGTTGAACGGGACATTCGCATCATGGATGTGCAGTTGACAAAGCTGCAGAAAATGTGTGATACTGTCATGGCAATGGCAATATGGACACAAATCTCTTAAAGACTGCACACTTTAATATTTTGGTCAACCACCTTTAGCTTTGATTTCAGTGCACAAGTGGTGGCTAAAAGCTGGTAAAACAAAATCCACTGGTAGTATAAACTGGAATTTCAGTAAATTCATTCATAAACTCAAATAGTAAATGAGAACAGAGTAAAGCTAGAAATCAAAGTTTCTAAACCTTAAAAGAACCAAAGAAACATCTTATTCCAACATAGGATCTACAGTAAGAGTTCCTTCACAGAAATCATTTGCACTTGTCTTTTTATACCACATCATACCTAATTTACATTGAGTTGCGGAAATCCTAATTCAAATATCATTTGTCATTAAATTATAGCTCCATTTCACTCACATAAATAGAAAAATAACTATTTCCCCATCATGTTTCCATTTGCTGGTTTGAGTAAAATCACCTAAGCACACATCACTGTTGCGACCTAAATGAGATATAAACCGATAATATTTTCTCAACCAAGATGACAAATTTTATTGCAGTTTCTGTCAGCACAAAAATGCATTATGTATTCATTAAAACATTGTGAACTTTGATGAGATCTTTTAAAAGATCCGCGCTGATAAGAATGTCGCTTCAGATTAAAACATCTCTTCAAAGCATTGTGGGTAAAAACGGCGCATTTTAGTCACAAACAAGGAAACATTTTGCTGCGTGTAGCCTCTGTGTAGCCGAGCTCATTCTTTAAAGTGCTAAAGACATCATGGATGGAATAAAAAGGTGTCAGTTCTGTTTATGCAATTAAGAGCCTCATTGATGCTTGATGTTTGCTCTTGTCTCAATTCGCTAATTAAAATTTCAAGTGAAGCTGTCAGTCTGTTTATCCATATCCTCATTTGGTGGCATAAATTTGTTCCAGCGCCACTATAGGATCAGTCAGCTACTTTTAACAACAGTGCGTGTTCATGGTGGAGACACCTGTAACACCGAGACTGAGAGCCGAGTCACTAACACTACAGCGCACTACACACTGATATGAATAGGACGGGTGCTGTGGATTTCGCAAATTCCAATTAGCATAATTATTTGGAGTCAAACTGGGATTTTAAATGGTTATTAAATCAACAACAAAAACATGAAAAATGACAAGAAAATTAGGTCTCGTCGAGTTGCAACCATAAAAAAAAAAAGAAAAAAAAAGAAACTGTGATGTTGAACCCTCTTGTTTAGTTTGCTTTGTCTGTACTACAGAATGTAAAAAGAAATTATATGCAATAAAGTCACAGCTACATACAGTAAGTCATATAACAAATTGTCATCTTTTTCCTTATGCATATTAATTCAGTATACTGCCACCTAACCATAACTCACCTTAGTGTGACTGAACAACATCCAGACAAAACAAAGCAATAAAAGACTTTCTAGGGAAGTCTTTCTAGGAAGCACGACCGATTTGAATAGCTTTCTCTCAATCTTAAAGAATCACTGCACTCATTTTCTTTTAAACAAACAACATTGTTCACTTTAAGTACTATGAGGTATTTATTTTAATATTCAGTAACTGCTACGAATTATTTAGTGAGTACAAAGAACTGAATGGAAACGTGCAGTTGTGAAGACTCGACATCTGGACCCACCACTGGCTACAGGATGTTTAAGGGATTAATCAAGGAAGTACATTGATAACTTTCCTTGCTGTAAGGCTCGGTCTGGCAGTGGCCAGGGGAAGAAGGATGCTATTCCCAACTCACTAGTCGAACTAAGTCAATATACTGATGGCCGAGGGCTACTTAATTTAATGTTACAAAAATAGAAGACTTTATTGCATTACAGGTGCACACTGCATAATAAAGTGTTGGAGATTTTCAAAACTCTCCCATCTCTCTTGCAAATTGCTCATAATCGAATTTCTGGTAGGAACTAGCCATGTAATAAATAAAAAATCTATCCCGTAGTAGACATACGGTATAATTCATAAAATTACTGTAGCAACCACACCCAAAAAATACATATGTGGGGAGGAGGAGACAGACAGAAATATATGATTTATGGATAATTCTCACTCACTCAATCATCGTCTATACCACTTTATCCTGTATTCATTAGTCATATTTTATCTTTCTAGGTCAGAATGTACATCCCTTTTTTTTTTTTCTTCACAAAAACAGAACTGCTAGATTTGACCTTTTTTCTTTTTCTTTGTTTTTAAAGAAAATCTCAGGTACATTCTTAATAATTATAGTAAACTAACAATAAACAGACACTTCTTTAAATGTTGGCTAAGTAAAACATGCATTAAAAAACGTTTCACAATATTGATTTTTTTTTTTTTTTTATCATCCCTTGCTATGCAAAATACACAACATGTTGTAATTTAATAGAAGCAAGTTAAATGTCAAAAGACTTTGTAGCAGTATAAAAACCAGGTAGGAATTGAGTAAATTGTAAAACACTGCCAAACCCACCTACCCTCACCCAAAAAGAAAAAAAGTAAAATAAACTTTTAGGTTTGATTATGGCATGTTTTTAGCATTTTAAAGTATTATTATTTATTATTTTTTTTTACAAAAATGCAGATTAGGTTAACTGGCGTCCCCAAATTTCCAGTAGTGTGTGCATGAGCGTGTGAGCGTGTGTATATATGTATGTGTATGTGTGTGTGTGTGTGTGTCCTGCGATGGATTGGCACGTCGTCCAGGGTGTACCCCGTCTCACGCCCTGGGATTGTGTACTGTTACACCTCTACTATTCAGGTATACACTATATCCTATATCCACATAAAGGATAATGAGAAAAAGAAAATATTTTGCCAATAAGCCAGAGCGTGCAGGAGACATTGTCCCACTCATGTTACATATTTCTGTTCTTTGAGTCACTTTCTCAAATGAGCATAAATCCCAATAGCCAGGACAAAATTCATATAAATCTATTTTGGAGTCAATATGGCGGAACATAAAACACATACATACAGTATGTGTGTTCCGATATGCAACTGAATGGATTTTCCCCCATCTCTAGTGTCCACGTACTATATTCGTTATAGCTAAAAATACAAAAGAAACATGGCCAACAATGTAAAGAAAAAAAAAAAAAGATATATACAGCCTTTAAGATTTCCTCAGACAAGAGAAAAACGTAAATCATTCTAGATCGGAAAGATGACGCAAGTGTTAATTTCCCCGATGTATGGAGAGTTTTGGGACATTCTGTATTTCTGTATGTGATGGTATAGCGTAGTGGGGACAAGGTGAGAATGGCGTACGGCACGCAGGGAAGAGGCGAGAATGGTGTTAAGGCACGCAGAGGCAGGAGGTGGGAGTAGTGTTAGGATATGTGAAGACAGATTTAGAAAAGAAAATAGTGACTAGGACGCTTGGGAGGCACAGGGGTCACACACTGTACTGTACTGTATGTTCCATGTTGCTTTATATTTATGAGACTTAAAACATATCGAGCTTGTTTGCTCATTATAGTCCTTGTTGATTATAGACAATTTCTTAATTTTGGTCATTTATTTAACTGAAAGCAGTGGTGTTCATCTGGGGATCAAAAAAAAAAAAAAAAACGATTTTTTTAAAAATTACTTTGGGATAAATAAAATCCATCTATCCATCCATCTATGTTGTGATTTACTGATCGGAAGGTCACCGGTTCGAGACCCAGCTCTGACAGATTGTCACTGTTGGGGCCTTGAGCAAGACCCTTAACCTTGGGTATAATGCCTGACCCTGTGCTCTGACCCCAAAAACGTCTGACCGCAAATAAGTTTTGACTGGCTATCAGAAGTATGTGCACCCGGATGTACTGGATGTACTGGTTGCACAACCAGAAGCATGCCAAAAAGGTCAAAAATTCGGTAAATAATCCTTGGTAAGTCGTGGACACAGAATATTTTGTTAAGAGTTGTGCCAACAAATAGAGCAAATATTTAGCAGGACATTTCCTTTCTGTAGGCAGAGAGTGAACAAATATCTGTAACAGTGAATTATTTTGACTGGAGCACTTCACTTACACCCAAATTGTTGTTAAATAGTTAATAAAACACAATGTGCATTTAAACAGTTCGCTTTAAGCATTGGTTGAACTTTACAATGAAATGCACTCGCCCAAACATACTGATAATCTAAGCATCTATTGCAAAGATCTAGTCTGCACCAGGAACTGAATTATCTCACTGGCTTAACCGCATCTACAGTATACTAAACACAATAAATGCTTGAACTGCTGACGGGGTGGAGATTAAAGTCAGCTTCAATGGGGTGAAGGCCGTAATGTTCCGTTACTTTTCTTAAACTTTATATTTACTTCCACAAAGCATTCACCACTCCGGGCTCGCAGAACCGAAAGTGCTCTCATGCGTGAAAGGTTCTCTGTACGCTCACATCACTGCACCGCTGCTTGTGAATACTTCTCCGTGCATGGCACATTGTGCTTATTTTTTAAATGACAGCATTGAATGATGTTGAAACCAACCAAGCACAAGAAGTACATGCAAACTCCATGATCACAGACCCGAGGTGAGAATCAAACCTGGACCCTGGAGGTCCAGAGCGCCAGTGTGCTGCTAATGCCATGTTCACAACAAACCTAACCCGAAATTAGCAAAAGGAAACCTTTTACACTACCTCTAACAGGCTGTTTTTTATTTTCTTGTTTTGATGCCATATGGTTAGATATTGCAGTCTCTGTTGAGACAATGGTTCTTCACAAGATAGAAACCATATACCACAATCCCCAAAACCCACCACACACACACATACACACACACTGTTGCTATCGTGTACTCCAGAATGTATTTATGTTGCAACATGGTCACCAGTACCCAGCTGTGCTGGTTTTATGTTCTTAAAAAAATTAATTGAACATCTGTGAAGGCGGATAAAGTCTTTTTTTTTTTTTTTTTCCTCGGCTGAGGTATTATCGACCCCAGTGATAGGCTAAAACAGGCCAGGTCTTTGACTACTGGCTGAATAGCGATCCAAAAATGTGAATTAAGACTGGGAATAGGCCGTCTGTTTCCCCGCCGAGATTTGCATGTACTACCGAGTGCCAAGCAACTCTCCAATGACTATCTGGCAAATGTCAGATGCTGAGTGATCATCCCATCAGCGGCCGTACTGCATGCAGAGGGGTGGATTTGCCCACTGGCTTAGCTTGGCTATCCATAACCACAGCAGGGGCCAGTGAGGGCACAATTACTGCCAATACCCCAGGCTCATCATCACTCCTCTGCGGAAAAGGCGGAGACAAATGGTAACGTTTCAATCAAACAAACACGATGCATCGTTCAACTCAAACATATTTCCCGAATGAATCTAGAAACATTAAAAGATAAACCAAGTTGAAACATCTCGAAAATGTATTACTGTCCACATCACTGAATGTGTTGGGATTTTGGTAAAGAAATGACACAAATTACCGACACCACAATAAATCAACCAAACATTTATAAAAAATTTAGTGTTTGCCACTAAATCCATGGCCCTGAT
Source organism: Clarias platycephalus (assembly GCA_030068275.1). Classification (NCBI taxonomy): domain Eukaryota; kingdom Metazoa; phylum Chordata; class Actinopteri; order Siluriformes; family Clariidae; genus Clarias; species Clarias platycephalus. The sequence continues at coordinate 10,645,399 of JAQQZT010000020.1, read as the reverse complement.
TTACTGAGCTCTTAGAGAAATACTGTTCATTTGCAGGTGAAACTTAATCAATTACGTGTGCAGTTAGTGGATGTGTTGTGGCCTAATTGCATACAGTAAATGATGGCAAGTACAGTAAGGAAGTACAGTATATTTAAAGGTGTCCTCCTTATTCTGTAATGAGGTCAGATCCAGAAGAAAGTGTAAAACTGCAACTTGCCTTATTTATAAGGGCCCCAAACAAGTATACTGTAAATCTTTAGGAGCCAAATCAAATTTTTAAGAGCAAAAATTTAACCGTTTTATAACATAACCAGGTGAAAACATGTGGCCCTGAGATGTGGATATAAGAAGATACAGTAGCTGTGCTTTATATATATACTATATATAAATATATATTGGGACAACACTTTGTGGACCCTTTAGTCTCAGGTACAATTTTTGCAGGTCTATAATGAAATTAGCTACTAAGTTTTAGTGACCATCATGGAGGACCACCCACAGTTCTTCTAAGAACTTCGACTGATGCACCTGCTTCTTTTTTACATGCAAAAACCAGCAGCTTCCATTTTATTTCTAGTTTTTTTTTTTTTTTTTTTTTTCGTGTCTAAAATGTGGTTGAATACATAAAGTGTTGCTTTCTTTTCTAGCATGCAAATATTTTTCTTTAACTTTTAATTGTGTGGTGATGTTTGGAAATATGTTTTTGCACTAAAGCAATTTTTTTTTTTAAATCCATAAGAAATTATGACTTTTGTATGCCATACCCATTAGTTGTAATTGACATTTTCCAAAGGTACTGAGAATTAAAAAGGAAATTCTCAAGAGCATTAAAATAAATGTTAAACTGATCCGAAAATACCACTAAATCAAGTGTTAAATGAACCTCGCCTGTCAATCAGGCCTGCGTTCAATAACAAGAGTGGTACCTGGGAAACGTTTGCAATCATATGACAGTTGAGCGGTCTGACGAACTGTTTGCAAATTCTCTCGTTATTGAATGCAGCCCTTCTGTACTATCATGCGAGCTCCTGTACTCCCATCTGGATGAAACTAGTCGCAAAATAAAAACCTTAATCAGTCATCTAGACCCTTATCTGTATAATTACAAAATAAAAAAGTGGCCAGTGTGTTTTTTTCGAAAGGTTTAGACAAAGATTGCACTTAGTGTCTAATATATAAAATGAAGTCAGAGAAAAAGTTCTATAATATTGACATTCTGAGAAATAATAAAAATATATGACGAATGGAATTACAATGATAATTTCAGGTTGAGTTTAAATAGTAAAACAAATGCAATACCTGCTGGTCAGTAATACTAATTCATGCAAACACATTCTATTCCTGTAAAGTTTTTGCACCGACAAATTGTCAAAATTAGTTACTTCTGGGTTGTTTTTTTTTTTTTTTTTTTTCAGTCACCATGCCTCTGGCCATGATCACGCTTACTGAGGATGAAAGAATAAACATCATAAACATATTGCAAATATATAATATTGCTATTATACTATGCCTTTCTTTGTTCAACAAGCTTTATATCCGGTTTCTGAACAGGCTGCAGAACATACAAACTGTTCTTTTTCTCTTTTTTCTCTCTTTTGTCTCAAGTATTGTCATGTAAAAAGATGTATTTTAAATAGCAATTTATATGAATTCCTGAATTCCTACACAAAGCAGGTTAATGTCCCTGCTTTACATCATAAGGTAGAAAATAGCAGCTTATCAAGCCGTTGAACATTCATCATGGTCTGTATTTTTCCCCCTTTTGTGCTGCTCATAGATCTGCTTCTGTGAGATTATAGTGAGTTATTCAAATATGATGAATTAATAAACACTATTTTCCATTCCTGGATAATTAAAAGGGTGTGCTACAAATTGAAACAAAAACATTTTGCATAACTACACTGCTTTCTTTGGCACTCTATGTATGCAAAGTGTATTTCTCTTGGGAAGTGGTTTCAAATTCACTATAACAATAATGCTTAAACAACTCCTATAAATAATAAGTGATTTATTATGCATGACTCAACAGTTTTGCAACAGTGAGTGCAACAGGTAACATGGCCACCTCAAAGCTTCAGTGCTGCTAGAAAGCTTTTGAACAACTCTTTACGGTTTTCTATATTTAAGCAATTTAAGCAAGAGATTGTGCTATTGTGCTGATATCCAGCACAACAGCACAACCTTGTGTGTGATAACAGTTACAAAGTCACCATTTACTATCAACACATTATGAATTGTTATCCTTTCGCCACTAGTGGAGCTGGCGACTGACACTTAGCGACGGTAATTAATAGGGGTGAACTTAGTTTAAATATATATAGTTAAACACCCAGTGCTTGTTATTACTCCATATCAGAACTTATGGAATGCCTCCTGTCCAATCAAATTATATGTTAATAACTAACTATTGCTTAATAATGCATAACTCTGACATGAGAAGAAATCAGATCAACATCGAAGCCATGAAACTAGACAAAACATATTATGCAACATTATGGTGTTAATTAAGTGGACGGCACTTGGGCGTAAGTTCAGCAACCCCTCCCATTTCTCGACAACATAAATTAGAGTCTTCACTATCAAAGTCTTTACCAGACACGTTTACGGAACTCTGATCAAATGAGTTTCCTGCTCACTAGGCTGGAAAATATTACAAAACCATTTTTAAAGAGTGGGTCTCTGAGGCAGAGGATATACAAATGGAAGAAATTCAGCCTCACAGTTACTCTGCTATGAAGTGGTCATCCAGCAAAAAAATCACTCCAAAGGGAGATGAACATCAAATAAATAAATAAATAAATAAAACATTACAGGAAGTCTCAAAGAACCCGAGGGTAATATCTAAGGACCTACAGGACAGTTTTGCATTGAGTAATGTCAATGTTCATAAGTCCACCATCAGGCAAACAAGGAACAAGGATGCTGTGCATGTCAGCATAGCAAGTAGGAAGAAAAGGAACACTGCTGCACATGCAAAGTTTACTCAAGACAACATGAATAAGCCAGTAGCCTATTAGAAGCATGATTGTGGACAGATCAAACACTTTGGCTTAAATATAAAGCGTAAGAAAACAAACACCGCATTCCAACATGAGAATCTTGTCCCACGAGGAAGTAGTGATGGGTCGTTCATGAACGATTCGTTCTTTTTAAATGAGTCTTTAACATGACTCAGCAGAACGAGTCCTCTCGGAGAGTGATTTCTTCGTTTTCTACTGGGTGCGCATGCGTAATGCATCGCAAAACCACCGTAGGTTATGTACAGGAAACAGAAATGAGTAGTTACCTTTGAGTCTTTTGCTCTGAGTCGTTCGTTCTTATGTCATGTGACTCCCATAGACGCTATGCAGTGCAATAGATTCAAAATAACAAATGACTCCGACCAGAAGATATGAGAGGTGAGCTACTCGTTTTGTTTTTTATAATATGTCCTTAGCTGCTTTGTAATATTTTCCTTACTTTAACTATAGCCAAAATGTGTGTACTGTATGTAGACGTGCTGGGGGTCTGTTTTATTGAAAATGTAACATTTTATTTTATTTCTGATCAAAAAAATGAAATGAACTAAATGACTCAAAAAATGATTCATTTATTTTGATAAACAAGATTCAAAGAATCCGAGTCACTAAAATGATTCAAACTTCCCATCACTACAAGGAAGGCAGTATCACGTTTTGCTGCCTTTGGTCCATGATGGCTTGCCATACAAAGGATATGAATTCTCAATTGCACCAGGAAATTCTACAAATATGTCATGGAAACTGTCTATGAAATGAAGTTAAACTGAAAATGGGTCATCTAGCAAGACAACCACCCTCAGTACACAATCAGGTCTACCAGTGTTTTTAAAGGGGGGGGGCGGGGGCAAAATCCAGGTACGGCTAAATTATATATGAAATTTTTAATGCATGTTCTTTCCAGGTTCACTGGTTTCCTCCAAGCTCTCAAAAAGCATGCCCATTGACTAAGCAAAATTGCCTCTAGATGTAAGGAAGTATGTGTCCCTGGTGTGCTTGGTTATTGACTGCGAAAACCACAGCACATGGCTGGCCATTTTATCTTTGTGAAGAAATCAATATAGTTATAGTAACCACAATGTTTTGTTACAGTTAAAGTGTTTTCACTATATTTTGAATCATGCCTAATGTGCACATTGGTTATGTTCGATATGGTCTGTCTGCAGACAGACAACAGATGCAAAATGTTTGTATGGATCAGGCTTGTGTAAATCAGATTTTTCCTGCTTATTCAATTTAATTATAATTGTTTGAACATCCAGAAGCGACAGCCTAAGAATAGATGAAAAAAGCATTTTTACTATTTCATGTTTGAGGAGAATATCTGAATATCTGAACTGCTACCATTGGTAGGTTGGCAAATCACAACAGGATTTTTTAGGTCATTATGCTATAATTAGTAATATATAATTAAAAACTCTAATTTTATGGGTATAACTAATTGATTATAATTAATTTTGCATTGATGATATTTTGCTGCTAAATGATTGTAATACTTTATCAGAGGCTTGTAAAAGTGCCACTTTTGACCACTTTGGGTCAAAATATTTCTTTTAACCCAAAGTGGTCAAAAGTGCCCAGATTGACCCAGATTGACCCCATTCCAGAACAATGCCAAGATTTATCAGGCTTAAATTATGAAAGAGTAGTTCTGGAAGCATTTTCGCACATGAATTAATTGATCACCACAGTCCTGACCATACAGTAACCCTGCTGAAAGCGTATAACATGTGCTGAGAAAGACTTTACAGAATGGTTCAAGATTAACATTAAGATTCAATTATTTGTCACATGCACCTTACAGCACTGTGAATTTTTTATTTTTATTTTTTTTGTATAACCCAGTTAGGAAGCTGGGGTCAGAGCGCAGGGTCAGCCAGGATACAACATCCCTGAAGCAGATAGGATGAAGAGCCTTGCTCAAGGGCCCAACAGTGGCAGCTTGGTAGTGCTGGGGCTTGACCCCTGAACGTCCAGGTAGTAACCCATGGTAACCTAGGAGTCAGGGTTAGCTCAGTGGTTAAGGCATTAGACTACAGTTCGGAAGGCCCCAGGATCAAACCCCACGACCACCAAGTTGCCCGTGTTGGGCCCTTAAGCAAGGCCCTTAAGGCTCAGATGTATAATAAGATGAAAATGTAAGTCAGGGTGTCTGCCAAATCCCTAAAATTTAAATGGAAACCCAGAGCCTTAACTAACTGAGCCACCACTGTCCAAAAATGTATGCAATTCTGAATTGAAATATAATGCCGCAGCGAATGTGTGCCGCAGGTGGTTTAGAGACATACTGAAGTGTGCAACTTTTTTTATTGCTTTTCCCAGGCATTTTATCATGTTTGTACACGCATAGAAAGTTCGATTTTGTCATATACAGAAAGCATCAAGCAACACCAGGGTAGCACTCAGGAATGAATGTGACACTTCACTGACTCATCCCTAATACAACCGGTGTGAGGTGAGACACTTTTTTAAATTGGAACTGCCTGAGGTCTTGACACAACTTATGATGTCAGGCTACACATGACATTTGATGCAACACCACGGGCATCAAATGGCCTGAAGAGGATTTTATTTTATTTTTTTCGAATCATCTAAAATCAAATGTCAATAAATGCCAGAATTACCCAGATAGACAAAACCCCAACTTCTGAAATGAAATCGTGACTAAGAATGCACCTTACCTTATACTCTCATTCCAACATAAACTGCATCCATGGACTTGATGTAAAAAATAATAATGTGGAATATATGGAGAGTACATTCTGCTCTGTCAAGTGTGATGACAGAATGATAAGTGTGTGTTTACTGATAGGAGTACGAGCATTACGGATCCTGACGGAAAGCATCGGACTGCATAATGTGTCTCTCGAGTTTCTTTTCCTGAGTTTACTTAGTTAAGATCATGCTGTTGGGCATTTAATATCCAGCACCACAGCCCATCCTGTCCTCATGAGACTCAGCAGGACTGCAGGATATGCAAGATGAGTCTGCATGTCACTAGCAATAAGAAAAAGAGTCCAAACAGCAGCAGGGCTAGTGAGATAAATCACATCCAAGGTTCACACATAACATAATGGGTCGGCTCACAGTTTTAGGAAACAGCATAAAGTGTCTATTATTAATAAAAGAACATTTCATAACCACATACCTTTCCTATGACCGATCTCAAAGATAGGTAATGCAAACTGGGTGTGTGCCTTATTATGGGCTAAAATATTAATCAGTTAGTTCTGACAGAGTAACCTGTTTGGACGAGAGGTGATTTGTGCGCAAATTGCGTAACCATGCTTTTCCCATTAAAACAACTAAAATGAATTCAGTGTCCTTTCATGCATGATCTATAGATTTGAGGTAGCATATACATCATAACGGTGCATGCCATAGAGATCTAGGTTGTGTGCACATGTTACCGTGTTTGTTGCTTGTGGTGATGTCATGAACATGTGAGATTCGTCTTTTCCCGCGTTCTCTGGTGCTACATTAGCTTCTAATCCATAGCGTTTTATCACTGCAATCTTATCTCTCTCTCTCTCTCTCTCTCTCTCTCTCTCTCACATGCTCACACACACACACACGTTTGCATGCATAAATGAAATAAAACTATCCTCACATAAACGGCGGCTTACAAAAGACAGTACACACCCCGAGATGCTTCGTTGAGGAGGAGGAGGATGGTTTGTCCGGCTGCTCGTCTGCTCCAGATGTTAATGCCATGTTAATGTATTGTGCATACTGTATTTGTCCCTTCATCTTAGTTTAGTCCTTATAATTACATTAATTACACAAGAATATTTCTAGTTTTTTTTTTTATTTCACCGCTTCATGGTTTGTTGTTGTTTATGTTTTGTGTTTGTTTGTTCACTGGTGATCTCACGCACTTAACACATTTTTACAACATGTAAAGATACCAAGACAAACTCTGGCGGAGCTCTTTTATGGCAAATCTTAAAAGGTTAATTACACTTTAACTTTTATGGTCTGCAGTACAGGAAAGTGGAGAGAGTTGCTGCCTGCCAAAACCCACTTTCAGTCTTGAATCACTTAATGACGTAATGACGCTTCAAAGCTAACTAGCTTCTATCACAAGGCAGAATCCCAAATTCCTCTTTAACCCCTTGTGGCATCCGCCAAATTGCTCCTCATTCACTCTGGACCTCACTAGGTAGGTGGACCCCCCTGTCTGCAGGTGGGCAAGGGGGGCGGGCAGCGGTAATGGGCTTCTTGGGCTTTTCCCCGCGCTATAATACACGGTGGGAAGTTTAGCTCGGGGTCTGTCTAGCGTTCTGTTTGTTTGGACCTGGAAAGGGACGGAAAAACAACAAGCAGAGTCTCATGGCAAACGTTAAAAGCGTGAGGAGTGGCATGTGAAAGGCAGATACACAGGAAACTGTATGCGTCCGGGACTTCAAAGGCGCGAATGGAATGACAGCCGCGATCACTGCTGGAGCTCCCCCGGCACCGGAACTCTCAAACTAAACCGGTTTTCATGACCCTAACGCAGAAGGGGTCAAGGAGTGTCCGGGAGATACCCGTCTGCTGGCGCGCCAACGAGTGCAACGAGTATTCCACCGTTCACGAGTGGTGCTGTCAAGGAAGCTGGCAGGAGATGCTGCCGACGCAGGCCCGCTCTGCCACTCTGCCCGACACCGCCGCTCACCAGCCTGTGCCCGCATGCCAGGAGGGCACTGCCCACAAACCTGCACTTTCATCCTTTCCTTCCCCATTATCAATAAAATGGCCGCTTGTCCATAAGACCTCGCCTCGTGTTTGTGGTGTCGCTTGTGCGTCAAACCCGTTACACCCCGATCAAGGGCAATATGTGGTGTGTGGAACAAGGGATTTTATTCTATTTCAATTCAATTCAATTCAATTTTATTTGTATAGCGCTTTTAACAATTGACATTGTCGCAAAGCAGCTTTACACAATCAAAAGAATCATTTAAGTTTGTATTAAATGTGAATGTGTATGAAACAAAATGATATTTGAGATTCAAATTTTGAGAAATAGAAATTCTATTTGAGATTCAACTTTGGAAAACCTAGAAGATAGCTGATATTCTAAAGCAGAATAAGTGGAAATATAAAGTAAATCTCGTAAGAATAAACCAGCACCTCTACGATTTATTCTGCTCATAGTTTATTCTGCTCCTAACTCATCGTCGCTACATACTGTAGTACCAGTAAGAAGTTAAAACTACTGATTAATTTATACTGCCGGGTGTCACTAGCTCACGAGTTGTAAAAGTATATGTGTTGGAGGAGGAGAATAACTGCTTAAATAAACAAATAAATCACAGTCTGCTGATAATAAATGTGTTTGTAGAACCGTTATACAGTATAAAAGCGATATCACACTCGGGGACGGACTAGTGATATACACTACTTGCACGCAGACTCGTGACGTACTTCCGCTTTGAAGTAATAGGGCTCGCTGAGTTCCGGTTTCATTGTTTTGGAGTTTGGAGGAAATGTTCAGAAAAAAGTGTGTTTATAGATTTCAGAGACAGCAGAAGGTATAGAAC
>JAQQZT010000020.1:10623196-10636778 GCA_030068275.1 Clarias platycephalus | reverse complement strand
GAGATCCTGGAGACAGCGGGTGTAGAACGTAGCCATTGCTAAACCGGAACTGACTGAGCCCTATTGAAAAGAACGCGAAAGTAGGCGTGCAAGTAGCGCGTTGCACAAGAATACATCACAATGTCAACATGATGGGCCATTACTGTAAGTTAACATAATAGATATTGTTAAAAATGAAAAAGATACATGATCTGAAATTGTCTTTTATTTGGGTCATGCTTAAGTCTAGATACAAGTAACGTTACTTTATCAGTATATCTTTCAAAAATGTTATAAGTTGATATCATACATGTGTCACGTACCATGATCTCAGGATTGGCTTATTTATTTGACAAAATGCATTATTCTGCTCATCTATCTATCTAGTGAAGGAACAGTAAAAGGCATGCTTTGTAAATGAGGGGTCATTTTCACCATCATTTTCACAATTATGACAATAGAGAGAAAGGATACAAAGGCAGAAGATACATATTAGTCTTAAATCTCAAATCAGGGGTATTGTTGGAAATGGGAATATTGTTCAAGCTTTTTTTTTCCTTTAGTCATTTCTTTGATTCCTAGTAGATTTTATTGATTTTCCGGAATGCAGCACAAAGAAGAAGAAATGCTCTGAAATATTTAACAGCAAGCCGTTTTTTTTTTTTTTTTACTTATTTTGTTGGTGTTGCCAACAAAGTGATAACAATAAGCTTTTTCTCACCTTAAAATCTTCATACATACTGTATCTATTATCAATTAAAGCTCATTTCCAAAGCGAAGGTTTAAAAGTAAATTCCCCCTAGAAATTAAAGTACAAGCTTAATTAGAATGTCTTAGAATTTATAATGCATGCCACTCAGAGGAAATATAAGTATCATGTGTTTTTCATTATAATTAAGCAAATAAAGCATTAAATGGTTTTTGAATTTTTATAAGAATGCAAAACAAAAAATGCAGTATATTGTGTATTTGTTTACATTAATCCTGCAATTAACCTACAAGTCTACTGCAGTTGCATTGGGTATTTACTCCCAACAAGACAGCACAGCTAATATAGTAGCTAGCAATCAAGTGTGTGCAAGTCAGTGGGATTCACACTGCTATTTCAGTGACAGAAATAACCAGCTGGCTGACATCATTTAGTTTAAATGTGTTTTTTCGCTTCCCTAATTAATAGTATAGGTGGTGTGGTGGTTAGTCTGTCGCCTTGCACCTCCAGGGTTTCCTCCAGGTATTCCTGTTTCCTCCCACAGTCCAAAGACATGCAGATTAGACTAATTGGCGTTCCCAAATTGCCTGTGAATGTTGACCGGAGGTCCTACCACGGTTGTAAAAATGAGAATAAATACAGTGGTCACCATTAGCCTCCATGTTCCCCAGTTGGACTACAGAGGTTCCTAGGATAAATGAATTGATGGTATAATGTCACAAAGACTGGAATACAAGTGCAAACCTTGCCAAATTTCCAAAATGTATTTACTTTAAAGAGAGGAAATGGGGTACAAAGATATATATATATATATATATATATATATATATAAGCAATAGCATACATGAGGAAAAAAGCACTGGCAAGGTTTTTTCGAAATGAATGGCTGTCAATGACAAAAGTAGACAGAAGAGCAGAGAATAATCCTTTGTAATGTGCACTGCGACAATAACAATGTCTCCAAGGGAAGCATGCGTGAATAGGACGAGGCTGTGACAGATGGAAATAAGCGGCAGGCTGACATAAATTACAACAAGTGTGTGTTTTGTCTTGTGCCTCAATTGTAGGTTTTTAAAGTGCACGTATAATAAATAAATGTAAAACAACAAGGGATGTAATAGTGGAATGTGCTGCAGGTCTTCTCTCTGACATAGAGAAAAAAAAATTATTTTTTTTTATATTAAAAAAAAATAATAATTATAATATTATTATAATATTATAATAATAATATTATTATATATTATATATTATAATAATAATCATTTTTATTATTATAATAGTAATAATAATAATTATTATTATTTAGTAATATAAGAAATAAAGTTGTCATTGTTAGAGAAATGTAATATTACTGACACAATAATAGTGATATCATGTGTTCAATTATATGCCTGTGACTGTAGTACACTGGCCGTAATGTCAGAAACTAAAGAAATAAAATGGTGGGAGCACAATCATCCTTTTTAAAATCCCCTCTACACTATGATAAATGTGCTGTGGGAAAAAGGAAGCTGTGTGAAATGTTTCAGTGACAAAGAATTGTCGTGAGGTTTTAAAAACGTGTGTAAATCAAACAGAAGGCATTAGCCAGTGGCTCGCACAGTTCATTTTCAGTAATCGCATGTCAGTCTTGAGGAAAGCATTTCTCTGGAGAATGATAGGAGACCATTAGTCAAATATCACTAAGAGGGAGAAAAATGATCGGGGGAAAAAAAACTACCTGCCAGGACAAAATGATAACAAGGTGCTTATTTAAAAAGTGAGGAATGGCGGCGTTTACAGCTTTACTTTCTGCAGTGGGGTCTTGAAGAGAGAAAGGCTGAGATGATGAGAAATAAAAAATGATAATAAAAAAAAAGAAAAAGAAATGTGGTTAAATTATTATTAAATAAAAAAGATGTAAAAATGTATAGTTGCACAACTAATGCACATCTATGCTTAAAAAAAGGGCAAGTCAAATTCCCATGAACGGTTTAGGAGAAGCTAGGGACACAAGATTTATACCTGAACGATTTTTTTCCTTTTTTTTTTTTTTTTTTAAATAAAAACACACTTATTAGAAAAAGTGGACTGAATTTATTATTTAGTGCACATCTATACTTCCTACTAAAGGTTCTGTGAAGCTTTAGTCAAATTTCCATGAATGCTTTAGAAGGAACTGGAGATTTGAGCAAAAAATGGATGGGGTGTGGGGGTGGTGGTGGGGGGTTGGTTAATTGGTATTATTAACTTAAAAAAAACAATCACATTTATTAGAAAATGAAATGGCTTGTACACATCTATGCTCCTACTTCTGTAAAAGTTTGGTCAAATTCCCATTGTTCCCATTAGATGACGACTCTGATGCAGACACAAGAAGATGAACAGTGATCCATCCGTATATGTCACCTAAGCTTCGAAGGCAGACAAGACAAAACACTGTACTAGTTAATGGCAGAAAATAATAGATCAATGAAATAATGAAATGAAAATAACAGGTCTGGACTGAGATGATGAAGTCTGGGATAGAAATAAAATTGAAAAGAATTGACATCACCTTTTTAGACCTACCAACCAGATCATAGAGAAAAAAAAACCTCCCTACTACTGCACATGTAGTAGTTACAGTATGCTACTACATGTGCAGTAGTAGCATTACACTCACTCACTCTCACTTGTCTTCTATACCGCTTTATCCTGCATTCACGGTCCTGCACCTGGAGCCTATCCCAGGAGGCTTAGGGCACGAAGCGGGGTACACCCTGGACAGGGTGCCAATCCATCGCAGGGCACACACACTCACACACCCATTCATACACTACGGCCAATTTGGGAACGCCAATTAGCAAAATCCACGCACACAGAGACGGGAATCGAACCCGGACCCTGGAGGTGCAAGGCGGCAATGCTAACCACTACCCCACCGTGCCGCCTAGTAGCATAACACCTCATTAATATTGTCTCTTGCACACTTCTCTCTCAATTAATCTCCTAAAAAGTCATGATTAATCAAAGCACTTTGGCCTCCAACAGGAGGTCAATTAAAATGAAAGGTGATGTTGATTGAAAAAAGCAGTTTACAGAAAATGTAGATTAAGGGGCCCAAAGCATGCCAACATGTCATTAAAAACAGATTACCACTGTAATTGCCATGACATGCATCTGCATATTATAAACAAGTGGAGTTGCCTTCTGCTTGCTTTTTACTCGCAACTAAACAAGGACGCGGCGACGGTGCTATCCTCGACGCGCGGGTGCGTCAGTGTCAGAAAAACAAAGGTGTGATTGCGTAATGACATCTTTCGAGAAATAATTACATCCTCACAAACCCAACATAATTACTCAGGGATAATCACAGGAGATGTTGACGAGAACAGTCAAATGGAATAAGGGTGATTATTCCAAAGTGCTGGGAAAGGGAACACTGCCACTAACCAGATTCTGTTTCCTGTTCGCTCTGTGCACGAGCAGCATTCTAAACAGCCCGAGCTTTTAGTTTAACGGACCATTAACGGCGACTGCGCACTGATGCAATCTTCTCTTTAACATACACATATTCCTCATAACACATCGTGCCAAAGTCAAATCTTGGCATGCGAACTACAAATACCCTGAAATAGCTTTAAATGAAATACAGACGTAGTTTGGCTTAGGAACACAAAGAAACTTCAGTTAAGATCCACTTTAAGGAGAATTACTCAAACACATTCTTGGATACATACTGTAATGTACAGTAATTCGCCATTTAGTGTTACTGACATGTCAAAGGTGTGTTACAGTATTAATTCCAACACTATGTGAACCAGCAAACACGCCGTCGATTCCATTTTTAGACATGTGTTAAACATCAGTGTGGACAAATGGTGCTGCTTTTAGTGTAAATGTTTCTCTTGTGTTGTTTAAAACTGCAGTACGCCTGCAGGAGGACATAGTGTCCCCATGGAAATGTGCTGTGTCTAAAGATATTTTTAACTTAGCATAGTATATTGCCCAATTAGGGACGTTACTAATTCAGCTTTATACTTACATCCTTTTTTTTTTTTAATGCATGTCCAATAAATCAGTGGCTTATTTGGTGCATTAAAATGTGTTAAAATCCAGACAACCAAAGCACGTGGCAAGGGGGAAAAAAAAATTCAGTCTTAAATCATTCATGTGGCTGAAGCTACACTAGCTCATACCACCATGTATCATTTTTACTGTTCATACATTATGTTCATATATTTTGTGCACAACTACATGGCAACCTGCAAAACTTATCAACCCCATAGACCTTTTATCTATGCGATTAACAATTAGCAACGGCAGAAATTAACAGTGTTATCCATATTTACTCCAGCACATCCTTTCCGAACACGTGCACTCCGATACCTTTAAGTGTCTGATCCGCTGCCAAACCCAGGGTCTAAAAACACAATGAAAAGCACTGTACTAAAGAAACACTCTAGAAACCTGTACGCTGTAATTCATATTGCACTATAGCTGTAAGAAATATATATGATAAAACTTCAATTTTATGTAAAGGGGCTGACCGGATGAATCAAACACAGACACATAGTACTGTATGAGTGTTTGGAAGTAGTTAAATAATAGTTAGCTATGAAAAAGTGAGCAAACTAAAGGTCATACAATACAGTATACTGTATACTGTGTTATGATTTTTATATTATCCCTTTTCCATTAACTTTTTCACCAAATCACATCTGACAATTTGTACCACTACATGCTCTCTTTTCACACAACCTGTTTAAGGCAAATTGCTTAAAGCACCATTCATTCATCTTCTATCCTGCATGTCCTGTACAGGGTGGCAGAAAGCCTGGCGCCTATCCCAGGAAACTGTGGGCACAAGGCAGGCTCGACCCTGGACAGGGTGCCAATCCATCACACACCACACACTCATTCACACACTATAGACAATTTGGGAGCACCAATTAGCCTGATCTGCTTTGGACTGTCTTTGGACTGTTGGAGGAAACCGGAGAACCCTGAGGAAACCCACCAAGCACAGGGAGAACATGCAACCTCACACACACACACACACACACACACACAGACCAGAGGTGGAAACTGAACCGCAGTGATAACCAATAAGCCACCTACTTTAAGTACCAATTTAAATACAAATTAGGGTGGAAAATGTAATTGCTTGATCAAGTCTTATAGTTTTAATGAAAGTAGGTTTAAATCCTTACTGGTACTGTACTATGTAGCCAACAAGTGAAGAGAATAACCTGTTGGAAAGTTCTGTAAATCTTGTAAGTTTCTCTTTATGTCTCCATTTATTACACTCTCGAATAGCCTCAGTTATCTATTTGTTCTGAGGTTGAACTCCAAAAAGCGTACAATAGCGACTGCGTAAAACATTCCCTAATGTAGAAACCCTCGTTCCACACTCCGAGTAGTGCCGTTGATCAGGGGTTAGGGGGCCTTGGTTTAGAAGCTCATGTTTCTGTCAAATAGGTAATGCAAGATTGACCGATTCAGAAGCAATTTGAAACTACTTAGAACCAATTACCAAGGAGACAAAGTGTTGTTTAAGATGACGGCTCTTATTAAGTGCTGTTAAAGGAGAACAAGCTTCTAATACTGTAACAGTAAAATTGACTTTTAACCCCTTAAGGGTCGCTAGTGTTTTTCAGCATTGCCTCACTCACTCACAATCGTCTATACCGCTATGCCAATTCATCGCACATACACACACTCATTCATATGAATTACACTACGGGCAATTTGGGAAAGCATGTTTGTCAGAGAGCAAAAGTTACCATTAGCCTAATCTGCACGTCTATGGACCAAGCACGGGGAGAACCATGCAAACTCCATGCACACAGATCCCGAGGTGGGAATCGAACCCGGACCCTGAAGATGCAAGGAGACCACTACGTCACCGTGCCACCAGAGTATTTTATAGTTTCAGGTCACAATCACATTTTTAAAAAATCTAATGTGTTTGCATTAAGTTTAGTGATTCTTTGACTAAGAAATAACTGCTAAACTATGGGGGAAAATGGCATTTCAAGTATTATATTAAATAGTTTTGAATATTATAACAGTTTGACATGCAATCTAATGCTAGTGCATTTGACACATTGGTATCGCTTAATTTATCTCAGTGTACAAAAAATCTCTCCAAATAGGATTCCAAACATTGGAAACAAACAAAATAACCAAAACGTGGTGCAAGCTTTGCATAGCCCATTTTTCTTAAATCATATTGGTACAGTATGCATATTAGTGGAAAGACTGACACCATGACTAACCAGTGGTAAAGTGATTTTCGGTCTTTCTTTAAGATTGCTGATTGTTTTTATATCGTAAGCCCAAGGAAAACTTTTGAAAATAAGGAAGCACTCCCCTCACAAAATGTTTTTAACCGTAAAAAGCTAAAAACTTAATATTGGCCTTGTTTTACTCCAGATAGCATTAAGTATGTAGATAGCGTTCTCCAAAACAGCAGGGTACGCTGCCTGAGGACGCCACAGTCCCCAGTGTTCCATACGGGTTAAGCGGTTTCTTTTCCTTTCAAAACTAGTTAATGAGTTCATTTGTTGAAAATGAAAAGTGGAAAGTATCTTAGTGTGCTCTTGTTGCTTATTTTTGGTCTATTATTCGTAAAAAAAATTAAAAAAAAAAGAAAAGAAAAGAAAGAAATACAGAATATATCTGCGTTTTCGAAAACATATTGCATTTCAGGTAAGTATTGGAAACCCAATTCAGGGATACAAAAGAGTAACTAAAATACATTTCATGGGCAATCATAACCAACCTGGCACGCAGCGTGTGCCAATATGAGCTCTCAAGCAATGAGGTGAGCACGAGAGCATGAAATTGAGTAGTGGGTCTAGAGAAAGTGAGAGAGACAGACGGACAGACAGACAGACAGACAGAGAGATACTATTGTCAGTATTGTGTAAAATATATAGCTGTATTGTATCTAATATCTATAGAATATTAAATCCCTTATTCAGAAATGGAAGGAATATTCTTAATAAGGGAACAAAAGTAGGTGTCTGGATAAGGGAAGGCAATTAGCCAGAGCAGCGAAACGAAAGGCCAAGGATAAATCAACGTGAGGTTACCACCACTGTGGGGATGCTTTTCCTAGGGTGATGAGCAATGCTGGGTATTTTCCAAAGTAAGCAATTTAGGCAACAACAACAACAACAAAAGCTGCCCTCATCTATTGCCCTAGCAATACTTCCACAGTGTCTTTTAACACACCCGTACTATAAGTGCCTAGTAAAGGTTTTTCTGCTTATGTACTTTTTTTTTATCCATGATCAATTAGGTAATGCACCAAATTTGATCTTTTATCCAAGCACAATACACAGTCCAACCTGCCCGAACAACGTACAGTACCGCTGAAGCTCTGCTGTTATGGCTAAATTACTACTCCAGAGAAAATGTGTAATTGCCTGCTTTATGTCAGAAATGTAGATCTGATCAAATGATGCAATGAACATTTGTCATGAAGCTGAAACATCAATGTGGCACCGGATGGATGTCCTATATCAAGAAGAACACAGCTTGGTCCTAGCAAACAGGGCTGTATCTTGAGAACGGCTAATACGATCCTACTAGAGAGCTTTTGTTCTGCGTGGGGTGCGGTTGGAGCACTGGGAGTGCGGACACACCGCTGTGGGTCACTGGGCTAATTCATCTCTGATCCCTGCATGATAGCTGTGAAGCCGAAAGAAGCAGGCTCATGCATCAAAAGCCCGCGCCTCTGTCCGGGGTGTTCTGTTATGACTGATCACCACATACCTCACTTTAATTTAAAGTCAATGGCATCTATAGATGGCTGTCACGACGAAAAAGCCACTAATGCATTTCTACTCCAGTGCAGCCTCTTCAGACACTACACTAGGTTTACTCCTTAAGCGTCAAGCAAGGTGGAGAAACAAGGAAGAAAGGAAAGAGCACAGCAATCTTTCAAAGGGCTTTTCCTCCTGTCTAGTATGACAGAAGAGCTATGGATTCATGGATCATTTATTTTTAAGATGAATCAGAACGGAAAAAAAAAAAAAAAAATCCACACTGAGCTATTGCAGAGCGATCCACGGGACTCGGAGCGAACCCCTGAGCCATTCTCTTTTAAGAGGAATGCTTTTTCTTTCTAAGACTAAAGCTTTCTCAATGGGGAATTACATATCAAATACATATCATAAAGGAGGCGTGACATTAAAGCTAATTCATGCTTTTTTTTTTTGTGAGGCATAGTGACTGCGGTATAAATATTTATTTTACACTTTACAACTCAACCTAAGCATAAGGAATGATTGAAGGGAGATTTATTAGAGAGAACAGGTATATTTTCTCATGACACCTACCGTACTACACGTCTGTTTTTCAGAGAACAGTCAAACAAAAGAGCCTTTTGCCTGGTTATATTGCCATAAAACCATCAGGACTACCAGGAAGTGTTCAAAATCAGGCGAACAAGAGGATTAGTGGCTTAGTGGCAGTGAAGAAGGCACTGGTATACTGAAGGCTTCAACTTTTCTCCAGGTCCATATGGACATATTTCATCAGTGTCTTCCCACACATCGAAAATTTCCCAGTTGTGTGAATGAAGGCGTGTTCCCAGAATGGGCTCCAGATCCAATATGACCCTTATGTATAGTATAGCAGAGATGGGGAAAATTTTGTTTCAGTTACACATCATGATTCTTCTAATTCCATGGCCTTGCTTGATGTTTCTTACTTTCTACATTGTAAAATGCTGAAGGCGTCCAAAATGTGCAATAATCTCCTTTGAACAGTTGATATTGAGATGTGTCTGCTACTCATTATCTGGAAAATCCTCCATAACGGCTCTAACCTGAGGTGCTGTTTGTTAGTAGGTGATTTCTGAGGCTGATGACTCTAAATGAACTTCTCCTCTGCAGCAGAGGTAAGATTTGGTCTTGCTTTCCAAATCTTCATGAGAAGATTTCATGAGAGTCTTCCAGTCTTCATGAGAGCCAGTTTCTTCTGCTCTCTCCTTCTTCTCTCTTTCCCTATCCCTGTCTCTATCTATACATGTCGCTCCTGAGCTGCCAGTGATCCAGACCCCCTCTGCCCTCTGGACCTGTCTAACTCGTCCAGGTTTCCCGCTTCTGGTTGGAGATCTTGCCGCATGGATGCCCCGTGTGGTCTGCTTGGGATGCATGTGGTGACTGGGGACGATTCCACTTTTCCACAAAGATGGTCCTGGGCTTGGCTGATGCAGACAGCTGTTCTCTAAGGACTTGTGACTTCAGTCGCTCGATAGTTCAGGACTGGAGTTTCCTACAGTCTACCTGAGCCTCCAATAACGAACTGGACTCCATATTAACTTAAAGACATCTCTTTTTATACTGAACTTCCAGTCTCACAGTATGACTGCAGATCAATCCCTGCTATCCGTTTTCACCTGTTGAGTCTGGTTCCTCTCAAGGTTTCTTCCTATTGCCATCTCAGGGAGTTTTTCCTTGCCACTCTCGCCGTCGTCCTCGACTTGCTCATCAGGGCCGGTCTTATCATTTTGATTGATACACGTTCACATCTCATACAAACCTCAATAATTCTTTTGATTGTTTAAAGCTGCTTTGCGACAATGTCAATTGTTAAAAGCGCTATACAAATAGAATTGAATTGAACTGAATTTAATTCATGGTGCTTGATGGAGTATGTACAGTAAATACACTTGACAATACTGTTCTTGCAAGAAGTATTCCAGAAGTGCGAACCTGATTGTTGTTGTTACTTAATTACCTAAAGCCACCAAAGCTTTTGGACTATCGAGTGTTGTTCTAGAATATAAAAAAAATATTCCAAACCTGTGTCTGAACGTTTGACTGGTTTGTTCAAACTTTTCATTGGTACTGTACATGTTTGCATTTAAAGTGGTAAAAATTTGCCATTCCTCTATGATCCTGAACGAGCTCTGCTCTAAATTAATATAACTCATTAGTAGGCAGCACAACATCCTGCATTGTCGGAATGAATTATTTCCTAAGTTTGTTTTTTGCTAAAAAAAAATAATTATATCAAATCAGGATATTTATAAAATTGGGATACTTACAGAACCGTCATACAAATCGAATCAGCATCTAAGTATCGTGATAATATTGTATTGGGTGATTCCTGTCCCTAATACATAGTATAAAGCAATTACTGAGAATTAATAAATAACCAGATCACATACAACATCATACAACAATATGTTTGTTTAGTTACAAAAATGTTTTTATTTCATTTTTCATTTAATGTTTGTATTTTCTGTGTTTGGACAACACAGCATCACTTGAGCATCACTTACAGAAGTACTGTGAAAGGGTAAAGCACCGAAAGATAAAACTATTGAAAAACATGCTAATGTTAGTGCAGCCCGGTTCTGAACGTACCCTGAAAAAAAAAAGTACTTCCATTTTCCATCAAGTGCTCACTCAGTCCCCAGTCTGTATTTGATGACAGCAGGGAATTCACTATTCTGACAAACCAACATGGGTTTATTCCACCATATGTGCAGCAGTAGAAAAAAAAAGGAAGCTTTTTGTATTGTCTCTAGATGGATGGAAGGTCATGTTTCCATTGTGTCCCAAGAACAATAAATGATCATACAACACTGCACCAACATTTCACTCATTTCTGGACACAGTGATCAAGGACTTGACAAGATCAAGACATGGACAATACATGGGGTCCCAGCTGCCAGAGTATGTTCAGCTCAGTTATTCTGCTTTAGGGGATGACCTCCATGATGAGATGTCTGCCACACGTCAACATATGAAAGTCCGTCCACATGCCATTGCGCACACCGGGTGATGAATACTCTCCTCCCAGGAGATACATCTGTCGTTTCAGTGGCAGTTTCTTATGGAGTAGGGCTGCCAGCTCAACGGCCAATTGTAGCGATCGTAAGTGAGCAGTTGAGGGTGAAGGACCTTGCTCACGGGCCCAACTGTGGCTAGAGCTGAAGATCTTTGCCCGAACAGGACCCGACGGGACCCGACAGGACCCGACGGGTTCGGTCGGGTTCGGGCTTAATTAATATAATTTTACACGGGCTCAGGTCGGGCTCAGGTCGGGCTCGGGTCGGGCTCGGGCTTGCGCGGTAAGTGAGCGATCATGTGATGCGTTTTGATTAGCGCGAGAGAAATGCGAAAATGGATGCTGAGGATGTTAAAACATGTACAAATGACTCATTCTTGACCAAAGGCAAAAGAGCTGTGTCCTTGCGCACATTTGAATAATGTCGGGCTGTAAACGGGTTCGGGCTTTTAAAAGGCTGTCAATCAAAATGTACTTGTCGGGCCTAACTTTTAAGGCCCGATTACAGCTCTAACTGTGGCTGCTCGGCAGTGATGGGCCTCGAAATGATCAGCATTTGGACAGCGACCTACCCCTGCACTACAAGCTGATGGGAATCTCCAGGAGAAAAGTAAAGAATGAGATGCCTGTCATACGCATAATATGATAGAAAAATCCATGTAAAACATCACCAAGACAACAGGTCCAGTGCGGCCTTGTGGGACAGTTTGGTTTGTAAAGATAGTAGTGAAAAGAGACAGCAGTGGGTACCTTCTGTTGCCAGAGAGGTTTGGTCTGATAATGTGTAACACCCTGGCAGTGCTGGAGGTGTTTAGTACACTGGCTGATTTTATGGAACCATTTATGATGCATGTAATGAAGAGGAAGCAGTTATGGGAGACCTCAAGCACTGTTAATGGGATGAGGTCCCGCAGATATTAGATGGGATTACTGGTTATTAGTAGCGGTAGCAAGGAAAGAAATATGTTACAGTATGAAGCTGAGAGGAGGAATGTGAGAGAGTAAAGGCAAGGGAAATTTTGCTACCATTCTCTTTAAAGTAAGTAACTAGGTATTTAGAGTTTAGAGTTGATTTTAGCATGAGTGGAAAGAAATTCAGAGAGGGAGTTGCTGTTCTTACTTCTATAAGGTACAGTACCTTCGGGATTCTTTTTTTCTTCTTATTACAGCCCTTAATTAGCACTGACACAAGCAAAATGGACACACCATTCCCCAACGGACTCGAATACTAATAATGCGAATGCATGTTGCACCAAGACATCTCTTGAGTCTGCAGAGTTGTGTACGTGTAAGCTTTTTGGTCCTTCGGTAACGACTAATCAAGCGAAAACTGCAAGGTAGGAGCTGATGCAACACTTCCTGGATTTATCTGCGATTTCTCGTTGGACTGCGCTGTGGAATTACGTCGACGAGAACACTGCACAGACAACATGTGAAGTATAGCTTGGATTGCGAAACGCTTCTAATGAAACGCTGTAGTGCAAAATGCTAAAGTGGATGATGGTCTGTGATAGAGATCGGAATGAAGAAGTGAACCAATTCAACACAACATCAGGAGGTGAAGGTACTTTAGTGAGTCGAAGCCTAGAGCAAACTAGCGTCAAGCGGCTCCGGTATCCCCCAGAGATTTACTCACATTTCACTAATCCACATTCTGCCATCAATTAGCACCTGGATCCAGGTTATATAGGACTTTTCAACCTCGCTAAGCCTCCGTTTGTGAGGATGGTCAGAGATTCTCAGTACATCCAAAATTAAGGCCAACATCAAAGCCTTGTGCTAAAGGATCGTTTGATCTATTTTGAATGACACAGTTGCACTTTCATGTCAGTCCATAGACATCTACAGCATAGAGAGTGAAACTGAGCATAATGCAACAAAAGCAGAACATAACAGAGGCATAAAGCTTGGAGCTCTGTTGCTGCACCAACGCATTCAACCCATGAACTTTGTCTATTTGGACTAATATGTGAAAATGTTTTATAATTTATGTGTTATCGTCTCGGTATAAGAACATCTCTTAAAGGTTATATACATATACTGTATGTACACTACCGTTCAAAAGTTTGGGGTCACTTGCAAATTTCTTTGTTTTTGTTTAGTGATTTATTTTCTACA
>JAQQZT010000020.1:10604948-10623096 GCA_030068275.1 Clarias platycephalus | reverse complement strand
GCCTTCAGCATTCCTTTACAATGTAGAAAGAAATAAAAATCAGGAACCATCATGGAGTTAGAAAGTGACCCCAAACTGTTGAACGGTAGTGTATATATATATATATATATATATATATATATATATATATAGTCTTTGGACTGTGGGAGGAAACCGGAGTACCCAGAGGAAACCCACCAAGCGCGGGGAGAACATGCACACAGAAGCGGGAATCGAGCCCGGACAGGAACCGAACCCAAAACCCTGGAGGTACAAGGGGACAGTGCTAGCCACTAAGCCACCATGCGCCTGACAGATTTAAATAAAATAAAGTGAAATGTTTGACATTATGTGTCGATTAGACATTTCTAAATGTTGGTTTTGATTAGTTTTGCCCAGCCTTAATATAAAAAAACAATAAGAGAGATCAAGTAAACACATATTTTCTGTTTACGTGTCCACATTTTAGAGGCAGCAATAAAACGTGGGTATGTCCAGGTCTCTTAATCTCACACATGCGCGGCATTTAAACATGAAGGCCGAAAGAGCCGAGCAAATCCACAGCAGAGAAGCTGAGTGATTAAGTGGGCCACTGAGAAGCTCTTTGTTTGCAGATTCCATCAGTGCTGCAGCGTGTTTTTCAATGAGTCCTTTTAAACAGGACGCACAGCAGGAGCTGGCTCAATAATAGCCAGCAGACTAGGCCTGCACAGGTTGCACAGCAGCACTGCTGATCTACAGCCTGCAGCTTAGCACTGCACGTACAGTACATACGTGCACAAGGGAAACGTAATTAATACGGGAAGGTAAAGGGATGAATGCTAATTATGTGGGTAAAGAGCCTGTCATGCTCTACTTGTACGCCAACATAATAGTTTTTATATAAACTTTTTGACACCTATACTGTAGGTAGCCTCACAGTTCAACTAAATCAGCATTTTAGTTTAATGGACGATCACCGCTCTGCAACTTAATCACAATCCTGACACCCACACACCTCGAACAAAGCGATCCTGAACTAGGTTGAACTGGGCGAGTTAAAGAAAAGAAAATTGGCCAAATTGGCCGAATAAAGTATAGTGCTACTTCAGGACTGAAGAAAAGCTATTCCGGATCAAGATCGCGGTTTAATGGGTAATCTGCATCAATCCAAAGGCCATGAATTGAAAATAAGTGCATTCTTAGTGCCAGAACCTCAGTGCAGCTTAGGAAGAGGTCTTCTATAGAATCTGACTGTTGAAGGAGGGTTTAGTGCTTTGCTCAGTGCACAAAAGTGCCCATTTCATGGTGGTGGGGAAATGAACTCAACATCCCAATGACGAGCACAGTACCTTGAGCTACAATAGTGCAAGTGATTTGCTGTAAGCTCTTGGAAAGAGCAATTAGAGCCTGGAACCCCTATATGGATCTTGCCAGAACACATATATATGGGCTTTCAAATATATATATACTGTATATATATATATAAATTTTTTTTTTTTTTTTTTTTTGAAAGCCAATCCTATAAAACACTTTAATAAATGTGTCAAAATCTCATACATTTTTCATGACAGGCTACACCACATTTAGAGAACACCCCAATGTTACACATCAGCAGGACAGTCTCAAAACCATAGCTGAACTCATATACAGTACTCTAGGCAAAGGAAAACACTGATACCTGAGCCAGGCCTGTTACAGTATCTACTGTATCACACACTATCACTAAAACATCGCTGTGCGACATTAGTGTGATAGCACATGGATCTGCACGATTCCGATTTAAACACCACGTAGCCAAGTCAATATGAGGCTGCTAATGACACACCAATAAGGCAGGCATCCTTGAAATGTGAAAATGTGAAAATCAATCATGGATGACAGCTCATTTAATTAGCTGAGGGAAGGAAAGCTAAAATTTCAATTACTGAGTAAACAACCATTGCCTCGCTTAGATATATTTAACCCCTACAGTCGTGCTTGACACTGATTCTGTTTTTTTTATTTTTTTAATGAGCTATGCCTCTGCTGGACAGAGCGTGATACTCAATGCGAGAATTTCTGTAATCTGGAATATTATCTGGCCAACAACTGATAAATAATTTGCTGGTAAAATAATAAATCCACCACATCTTTCTCAAACATGCCTAATTACTAGCGTACAAAATAAAGCATAATACATTCTGCAAATACTCTACCGACTATGTGGTTCTGGTTCTGTGCATCTGTATTCTATGGGATATTTTATGGTGCATAATCACAAGGGGACTATTACAGAAATAAATGTCCTTAGGCAGTCCAAATGATATTTATATGACACAGCATACATAAAAAAAAAAACCACGTGTTCATGCCATTGCTATTGTGTCCCCATCTCCATTAGGCAACACTAAGAGTAATAATTAAAAATAATTACAGAGGCCTAAGGAACTCGGTGAAGTGGCAAAAAGTTTAATAATAATCGGGCCTGTGCAAATGCAGGCATTACAAGTCTCAATTAATTCTGGCACCTTAGAGGGAAACCAAGGCATTAGTCATACAAATATGGTTAGGTCCACTTCCAACTCCAATCCACTTAATTCAATTAATGTAGCTCAGTAGTGTTTTAAACCAGATGTAGAACCGTGCAGCTTGAACTCTATTGTATTCCTTTTTTAAATATCTGCAAGAAATAAGTGGACAAATACGAATCAACTGTGCACAAACCATGAGTTTACTTTATTTCAGGCAACACTCCCATTGAGATATGCACAAAAACCTGACCTTGGGACATTGTGGCTTGTAACTTGTGCACAGACAAAAATAGAAATGTTTTCCATCATGGTTGTTGGGTGGTTTGTGTTGCCATAGTTACAGATCAGATGCCACTGAAAATCATGATAGGGTTTCACAAACACACACACACACTCACACAACTGTGCAAAGGTCTTGGGGCACCTTTTATTTCTTCATATTAAAAAAAAAAGTTAAAGGATATGCAGGACCAGTCAGAAGTTTGGACCCAATTTGAAACGCTGAAGGTTTCAAAATGATGAAATGACACATAAGGAATTCTGTAATAGTTGTTATTTTAAGACACGAAGGTCAGCTGTTCTGGAATAGTTCTCACAAGGACAGTATTGTCAAGTGCATTTGCAAAACCCATCATGATGAAACCGGCTCTGATGAAGACCTTCCCAGGAAATCAAGACCAATACGTACCTCTGCTGCAGAGGAGAAGATCATTTAGAGTCACCAGCCTCAAACAATCACCAATTAACCAACAGCACCTCGGATTAGAGCCATTATGAAGGTTTTGCAGATCATAAGTGGCAGATACATCTTAATATCAACAGTTCAAATGAGATTATTGCATATTTTGGACGCCTTCTGCATTGTTTTACAGTGTAGAATGAAATAAAGATCATGGGATAAGAAGGTGTGTCCAAACTTTTGACTGGAGATTAAATTAAAGAAATGGTAGCAATGTTTTAATGTGACAGACTGCAAACTGCCTTAAGATACAATTTAAAAGTTGGCTGTTTACTACAGTATACTGTATGTAACAACCTCAGCAGCAACCTCATTTCCCCGCTCATCTATTCAACTCAATTCAATTCAATTCCATTTTATTTGTATAGCGTTTTTACAATTGTCATTCTCTCTTCCAAGCACTCAGCATCCATAATCACCAGCATACCAATCACCAGTCTGATCATCATTCACAATCTGCACCTGTTTCTCACTTCATGCCTTAAGGTAGATTTTTTTAAATAATAATTCATAGGTTATTGTGAGGCTTAACAAATCTGAATCTGCTCAGGTTGAGAGAAAATGAGAGACGAAACATTCCTTCAGGAAGCCTGGGCAACTATTTCTCAAGACTACATTTAAAATAATAGAAATCTGAATCTTTGAAAATCAAAGAAATTTTGAATCTTTTTATTCAAAACATGAAGAAATGAGGGGCGACTCAAGACTTTTGCGCAATACTGTATTAAATAAAGAGACGAAGGAGATGATTCACGCTCATTGGTCTCGCTTTTTCCACAATGACAGTAAAGTTCTCGAATGAATCGCTGCTTATTCATATTTATTTTCAATGCTTGATCATCTTAATAAGATCAAATAAATAAGATTTTTCCAAAAATTTGATAGAGAGAGTGAGAGCCTAAGTAGATTTAAGATTTACACTCTTTAGGAAGGAGGAAGTGTAATCAAAACAGAGATGAAAAGAGATTTCACTTTCCTCAGCTCATTCCATGGTCATTTACAAAGGAAGTGGAAAATGAATTCTAAGGAGGGTCCTTAGCCGACACACATTTTCGTAATAAATGTGGGAAATGTACCGTCAGGGTGGGCTGTGAATCAATCATCTCTGCTTTCTTCACCATGTCCCGGGGGAATCACACACCTATTTACAGACCACACGAACCAGAAAATCAGTCCATTTGCTCTCTCAAACTCAAAAGAGAATGATACCACCAGGCAGGTAGTGAGGATGCTCTATATCAGTACAATTTCGTCTTGGCCAATATAATAACGTTTTTTTCTTTTTCTTTTTGGTTATATATAAGATAATGGAAATATTGTGATTTATAACAGAGGTACAGGAACTGTTCTGAGAATGTGATGTGCAAAAAGGCACCTTGGGGAATTTTATGATCCATGACAAGACATCTAAGATCATTTCAGATGTATGCATGTGTCACTGCATATTAACAATAGCCTCAGTCCAATGAAGACACCA
This sequence comes from Clarias platycephalus, assembly GCA_030068275.1. Lineage (NCBI taxonomy): Eukaryota > Metazoa > Chordata > Actinopteri > Siluriformes > Clariidae > Clarias > Clarias platycephalus. The sequence goes on along the minus strand of JAQQZT010000020.1, from coordinate 10,618,409 downwards.
GTACTCCTATCAGGAAGGATAATTTAATCTTCTCCCTGCTGGGGCTCCCTCTGATGCAGTATCTGCCAATACTAAATAGAGAATGCCTCTGAAAGGCGTGGTCGAGAACACACAACTTTGTGGATAGTTGTGGCAATGAGCAATGTGGGTACAGTCACTGGTCTTTTATGAATATATTGTCAGCAGAAATACAAAATAAAGTAAACTGTATCGTTTCTTGTCTCTGGGTCGGTTCCTTTAACCTACTGTAACGATGTGTTAAATGAACATATGGTGATCGCAAATACGTATCTGCAGTCGGGTACTAAATTTCCAGTCCATATCCATTATTTATAATAATATAAATTACACCCAAAAAATAGATCAGGAAAAAGTAATTAAACAACAGTCGAGTGGAACAAGTGACACAGCCATAGTCAACACCTTTGACATTCCTACCAGTACAAATGGTTTAACACTATGCAGATGGAACGTCCATGGAACCACAACTTGTACGTGGTGCGATATGCAAGGTTTCACAACACACTCACAGATAACGGAGGTGAGAAAGAAGCTACTGTAGGAGTCACTCAAAATTAGTTGACCTAAAAGCAGCAGGATCAACAGAGAAAACTAAGCAACAAACTGCACTTTTACACTCCATGCACAGAGATGTCGAAAAGCATTTTTTATCCACATGCCTAGGCACATCAGAGAGACATCAATCATTTCGGTGGCATTTTCTTATCGGGTTGCCAGCTCGATGTCCGATTGTATCTGCGCATTTGAAGGTGAAGGACCTTGCTCAAGGGCTCTAGAGTGGCAAGCTGGCAATGCTGGGGCTCAAACAGGGGGCCTTCTGGTCAGCAGGCTAACTAACCACTACGCTACCCCACCCCCTAAAAGCATTTTTTACATTACAATCTTTTAAAATAAAAGATGAAGGTATAGTGGCTCAGTAGTTGGGGTTCCCAAATTGCCCATAGTGTGTGAATGAGTGTGTGTGTGTGTGTGTGTGTGTGTGAGTGTGTGTATGTGCCTCAGTTGGATTGGCACCCTGTTCTGAGTGTACACCGCCTCGTCTCCTGGGACAGGCTCCAATCCACCCCCCTCCGCAACCCTGTATACAGGATAAAGCGTTATGGACGATGAGACGACAATAAAATAAAAGATGAAACAAATATAAAACCCACTGGCCAGAGTTTAATTCATCATTTTTAGATAGAGTGGCACATATGTACCCTGGGACACCATACAAACAGTGAAGGATGGGGATGGTATGATATGTTGTTTTTTTTCCCTGTAAACAGTACTGGGACACTACACACCACCGAAGGAAATATGAAGGGAGTGATATACTGGGACATATTAGAAAGGAATTTAATTTCATTGGCGAGAAGAATGACTATGAGGAGAAGATTGAGGTTTCAACAAAACAATAACCCCAAACATACAGACAGAATAAGTTGAAAAACATCTTGCATGATCACGCCAATCTCCTGACTTAAATCACATTGAAGATTTATGAATGTGACTCGATCAGAGGAAGCTTCATAACTCAGTGGGATTATATATAATTTGGCAAGAGGAATGGACTGAAACTAAACCACAATGCAGTAAAAAACCTAATTACATATTGTAGATGTCTCCAAGCTGTTACTGCCAACAGTTTATTATTTTTTTTAAAGTACTAACATTTCTTTGTTTAAGCTTAAGAATTTCAACTTTCTGGTTTAGATTAATAAGTCACAAGACATTATACTATATGTGTAAATTTATATATATATATATATATATATATCAATTCCATTGCAATTAAACACAGTGCTGTCCATGGTGCTGAAAATGCATTGCGTTTAGAAGATCCTCGGTTTTGATTGACAACCAGATTGCACACTGCAGTGTTTAGGAAACAAGTCAGGTTCATTGTTAGCCTGGACAGCATGAGACACACTTTCAAATTAATCTAGCTACAAGAAGTTGACACGGTGATCTAATGTTGAGGACATTGCTCATGATTCTCATGACTCACTCTCTCTTTCGCTCGATCCTATTTCATAGAAATTGCAGCAATAATAGCTTGTATGAGCAACTGTGGGTTGGAAAGTACAAGGTGAGTTAATGTACAGTGCCATTCCTGATGTTTTCACATCAACAGCGACAATTTACATGTGGAATAAAGACTGCGTGACAAGAGTGCTAATGTTGCTTCATATCTAAATAGACTAAAATCTTTACAGAGCTTTATAGATCAAGCACAACAATACTATAACACCACTGCGAGGTGAACTGAAGAGCATTAATTATCAATTACATACTATGTATTACATATATGCCTGTGCAAACCAAAGACTAGTGTCTAAAGCGAAGAATAAGCGGAACCTACACAATTTTAGGCATAATATTTTGGGTTTTATTGTTATGGCTGATTGGTGAATAATACATCTTGTATGTTTGTGGCGAAAAAGATGCCTGACCATAACACTCGTCTTTTTTTAAACATCTCATTGCAGCTTTAGTCCCCCTTTGCTGTTATAATAATCTGCACTCTTTTGAGAAAAAAGCCCGTGTTGTGGCTGTGAGGATTTGCTTATTCAACCACAAGAGCATTAATGATGTCGGGGCCTAAGACGTGGGGTGCAGTCAGCATTTCAATTCATCCCAAAAGATGTCAGAGGGGTTGAGGTTAGGGCGCTGTGTGGGCAACTCAAGTTCTTTCACCCCAACCTTGACAAATCATTTCTTTATAGACCTGACTCATAGACTGCATAGGAGCATTGACATGCTGGAACGGATTTGAGTCTTAGTACCAGTGAACTGGGAAAATTGTAATGCTATAGCATACAGAAACATTTGTGCGCATTCAACTTATATCTACTGTATAGCGTATGCATTACATTGTAAATATCTTCTGATAGCTATATGTACAGATAGATAGATAGATGGTCAAGAAGATCTGCTGGAGTTCAAACCGAGAATCAAAATGGGGAGGAATGGTGATTTAAGTGACTTTAAACATGGCATGGTTGACCTACTGGGATTTTTGCACACCAGCGTTCCTATGGTTTACAGAGAATGGTAACATTTGGATGGTAGAGTCAGAATTTGGCATAAACAGCATGAAAGCATGGATCCATCCTGCCTTGTACCAATGGTTCATGTGGTGTAATTGTGTGCAGGATATTTCCTTGGCACACTCTGGGCCTGTTAATACCATGTCGCTGACCATGTCCAACCCTGTATGACCACAGTGTTCCCATCTTCTGATAGCTACAGTACTTACAGCAAGATAATGCAACATGTCACAAATATAAAATCATCTCAAATTGGTTTCTTGAACATGACAATGAGCTCACTGGACTCAAATGGCCTCCAGAGGAACGCCTTTTTGCTGTAATGGAACAGGATGTGCAGCTATCATGTCAGTATGGACCAAAAAATCTCAAAGGAATGTTTCCCACACACACACTATACACAGGTTATACAGTATATCTGAGAGACCAAAAGAGGAAACTTGGTCATAGTGGGGTTTGAACCTGGGAACTTACAATCAACAGGGCTTGAGGTTTACAGCCTTAATCTCAGAGCTACCCTTGCTATCATAACAATATAATAGCAAATTATTTGTTTAAGAAAAAATAACATTCCCAGCTCTTCCAGCAAGAAAGAATTAATCTAATGTGATCTAATCAAATGATTGATAAATAGTCAATAATTAGAATTATTTTTTAAATACAGGCATAATAGAAAGCGCAGGGCGTGTGGTTACACGCAGGTTGTGCTGATCAAACCCCAGTCAGTAGTTAAGTGTCTCCGTAGGGCAAAAGTAGAAAGTAAGGAAGTAGGAAGCAGCCCGTTTTTTAACAAAGACAGCAAGTTAACAGCTTCTGGAACTAATGTAAAAGTATAGAATTGTCTACGTCCTTTGTTGTTCTGTGCAGGAGCACTGTCTTTGTTTAATACACTCCCTTCTCTGAGCTCCTCCATGTGGAAGAAATAAGAAAAGTCATGGTCCAAGGCTTTGTGTAGACAACTGTTGTTTGTTTTTTTTCCTTCTATTCAGTTGCCACTTTACCCTGGTTAGGTGGGTCCTGAGCCAAACCTGAGAACATGTGCATGAGGCAGGATTATAGCCTGGATGGAATGCCAGTTCGCACACACACACACACACACACACACACACACACACACACACACACACACACACACACACACACACATTCAGACGACATAGCATAGAAAGTTAACCTACAGTACTAACATATTTTTGTAGGAAAACATGAAATAAACTCTATGCAGACATGAAGAACATGTGAAATGCTGAACAATATATATACAGACACAATGTACAGTATATTGATTATAATTATAATATATAATTACATTGCACATAAAGCAGTGTGAGGGCTGGATATTGACGTACAGTATTAATTGATCGTTTTCCTCACGTCACACTCTGAGGACGTGAAAGTTAAATATTTGCTAAAATATACAGAATGTGATGACAAAAAAACTTTTGTCACAATCACCTTGGATTCTGTTGATCCAGTACAATTTAAAAAGGTTCATAAAATGCAGAGTGCATGCTGTATGGAAATCCCTGATACTCTCAGGAAGCAGCGAGTCCTTTGAGTGCAATGAAGGTTAAACCCCCTTTTTTTTTTTTTCACTGCACTATAAGATAATTTTATCGCTCGCTTTTATCCCTCCAAGGAACGGCCATAGATCTGCAAACACCACGGAGTTATCCCCTGCAGGGGCGTTGGCGGAAAAATGTAATGGGTGATTTGAGCCAGAGTGTGTCACAACACCAAGGACTAATAGCTGACTATGAACTCCATTATGTTTGTTTGACTTCTGTCCACTGTACCGTCTAGCCTTCTGTGGCCTGGCTGCTCTGGATGAGTGTTAGACCAGCTGCAGTAAACAACATGCTCGGTTGTGATATTTTAAATGAAGTGAGCATCCTCCGTGTTAACCCCGGGCATATGAAACTGACAGAGCAGAGGAAGGGAGTGGTGTCGAGAATCCCAGCGCTTTCCCACCCACACACTTATGTTTGAATGAGACATGTGACGGTGTGAATCCAAGCTGCCGTCTCAGGTTAATTCAAAAAAATCAACACCCCTTCAATTTCACCCACCGTTCGACCTTGCAAGTGACTAATCTCACCCAAAACGAGGCTATAGCACATTTCCTCTTACGTTACGCAATCAACAAGAGCATAGAGATGAAAGGAAGGAGAAAAGGTAGAGGGTGGAAGTTGGAAACTTGGAAAAATATGCTGGTGATAAAAAAAAAAAAAAAAAAAAAACATTAGGCAGCCAGGTGTGGAGGAGAGCCAGCATTTCTCTCTCTTTCATTCTCTCCCACTGCATGCTGGGAAGAATATGGCTGAGACAGACTAACAGTGAGCACAGGGAGAAACACTTTCCTAGGCCAGACTGGAGGTGGAGGGGGGGTCTTTCTGGAGCACACAGCTATAAAAAGCAAACAGTAATCATGCCAAGCTCTGATCAAAGAAAGCCCCCCCCCCCCCTACACACACACACACACACACACAAACAGCACAAACGAGTACTCTCACATATCCAATGAGACAAGCTCAGAAGGGTACAACCTTTTTTTCTTATGCTTGTTAGTCATTCATAATTAAAGTAATTCGTATGAAACAGGGAAGAAGCGCAGTGAAGCGTACACATCACTAGTACAAAGATTTGAGGATTAACGCCCGATAGTGCACGGCGCGATGCAGAACCTTCCATCTACAGTACACGTGCAGAATGCTGCCAAATGTCAGAGCCAAAATTTAAGCCTGGTTGCGCACAAGGACCTGGATGAAATTTGAATATTTTTAATCACTTTTAATCTACATTATTAGAAAATGATTAAAGATGCATAATAAGCATGCATATACATATACATATACATATACATATGCATATAAGTTCCACTGCTGTAAGACTTTAATATAGTAAACCTGCATTCATTTCAAACCTGGCTGGAGGTAAACTCATTTTTTATTTTTTATTTTTTATTATTCTGAATGAAGGCTCACTGAAGATTTTCCAGCCTTTTTATTACTGCTATTCCCTACCTATGCCGCCCTAAAATTTCCTGTGTTCCTTCTGCGGTAATGGCAAGGTACCTTCAGGTCCAATCCATTTACCAGCAGGAGCATTTTCATATTTGTGAGTTAAAAGAAGGTGTCTGTCTGTTAGTTTGTTCTCTCCATGGAGACAGATGGGGATTAAAATCAGAGTTTGCCTAGGGCTACGAGGGATTTTGGGACAGCACACACATCTAATTATTATAACAGCAGCACAAAAGAGAGAGAGAGAGAGAGAGAGAGAGAGAGAGAGAGAGAGAGAGAGAGAGAGAGAGAGAGAGTGTATGAAGAATGGCAAGTAAAGTGTATTGGTATGGATGCCGCATCCTTTCTAACTAGATACTGTAAGTATTTTAAAAAATGTTACAGTATATACTGATCAGCCATACCACTAACATAATCACCGCCAGGTGAACTGGATAACACTGGCTATCAATTATATACAGGTAAACCTGTGACAGGATCAGGGACACCCAGGGCTCATTGGGACCGAAGCTCAACCAGTCTGTTCTGATCCCACAGAAAAGCCAATGCTGAAAAAACGCTGAAAAAATTCCAATGCTGGCTATAATAGAAAGGTATCAGAACATCCAGTGCATCACAGCCTGCTGTGTATGGGGCTCAGTAGGGAAAGAGCTCAAGGTCATTGACCATGCCTCCAAATTTCCCAGATCCCAATCCAATTAACCAACCGTAGGACAAACACGCCCGCTCCACAGAGGATCCAATGTCCGGTTGCCAGACATCACCGCACACACACAAAGGTCACAGCCATGCCCCGAGAAGGGGAACCAAAAATCTAGATAGTTTTGATGTTAATGGTTTGTACTGTATGTATATGTCATGGCTGATATATAGTACATATGCATGCTTTTCTGATACGAAAAACATTTCCAAATAGGTCTGTGTATAAAAAGGAGCCAGAGGATTTTGCAGGTATTAGTCTGTAATGCCTCTCGTTCCAATTATACACTGAATATGTTCTTATTTTCCAAGCGATAATCCATCAGATATTTTTAGCCACAAAGACAAGTAACTCTATGTTTAATTCAGCAGCCGCTTGTGGTCATAGAGTTCAATGTGGCAAGACGACATTAACTAGCACATAGCCGCAAAACAAATAGCCCCAAAAAGCCGAGAGCTTACAGTATAATACTTATATGCTATAGGCTACTATCTAGTAACCCCAACAGGTTGTTTATCACCCAGCATACAGTCACGTAGCTTATTTCGGGTGGTGTTTATACCCTATTCCTGTTGGATTGTTTGGGTACATGTTTATGACAGAATGTGAAATAAAGATTGAATCGTCCTCATGGATAAAGAATACACGACTAGACATGACTATTACAATAAACAAATTAAATTTTTTGTTGTTTTATTTATTTATTTATTTATTTTTTTGGAATCGGTAGATTGGCATATTCTCCTATATAACTGCCATTATAAATTTGATGCAGGAATTGGAAGCTGGTTTCCGAAAGCGAAGAAGCTCCACCAGGCTTTGCTGTGAGAAGTGTAAAGTAGCACGGTGGAGCTGAAGTGCTGAGCCTCTGGGATCCTTACAGGAGCAATGTCAAAAGCTCAGCCTTCGCTTTGTTGTGGGAAGGCAATAAGAGCATGAAATCAAGACTCGGTGTATCAGCTGCTGCTTTTCACCGTGCCCAAGCAAGAGAGGAGGAGAGAGATTGGCTGAGGGCAACCGCCACCAGCTCTCTGATCTCCATGATAATATGCGGGCCTCGACTCACGGCAAAATGTGCTGCCGATCTCGTGATGCTCCTGTCTATTGTTCTGTTTTTCGTACTCCCTCGCTGTATATTCCAACCGTAGACACCGAAGACATCACAATGAAATTTCTCTACAGTAGAAATAGTACTTAATTATATTTGTGGCATTTCCATTTTACAGTAAATGCATAAGCCTTAATGACACCTTTATAAGTCCCTAATGACAACCAGGGGTGAAGCGTAACAAATTACAGTTACTCTCGTTACTGTAATTTAGTATTGTTTCCCCACAGAAATTGTACTTAATTAGGTAATTTAAAACAGATACTTTAGTTTTTTTTTTTTTTTTTACTTTAGGTAGATTTAATCACCGTTATTTTACCTTCAACTGTACGCTTCTCTCATCCTATTTTAGTACTTTGCTCATTGTTTATTAACAGGAGCTAACTGTGAAAGATTATGGAGCTCGTAAGGCAGTGGTTCTTAACCCTGGTCCTGGAGGACTCCCTGTCCTGCTCAGGGTTTCTCCTGCTCTATCACACACTCTTTAACTCGGAAAAAGCTGATAATTAGCTCTTTAGCTAAAGCGGCCAGGTTGAGAGCGAGACGTGTTCAGTTTTATGCTAGGTTAGATTGTGTTATAAGGGAGAAAATTGTAATTGTAAAACATAAAACTGTTTGTTTTATGTCTTATACTTACGAAAGTGGTTCTTTAGGTCTGGGAGCATGGGTGAAAGTAAACTGTTACCATCCAGTAATGAATAGCAGTAGAAGATTCAGTGGCGGTCTGCAGTATTGCAAAGAGGGCAGAGCAGCTGCCTGCCAAAACTCACATTCAGAACTTTCCGCAAGAAAACACATCTGATAACGCTATGTCACCTTAACCAACACATTCCTTCCTTTGTAATTGCATCAAAGCAATTTGTAACACGAGCTACAATGCTAATTATCTTCTAACACAAGGCTGAATCCCAAATCCCTCTCTAACCTCTGATCGAGGGCACTACTTAGGGTGTGGAACAAGAGAATCTACACCTTGCATAGCACACTAGCTTTCCATTTTATGGTATATGGGATTCAAGCACAGGACAGTTAGTTAGCTAAGATTATTCTAAAACGGAATAAGTGGAAATATAAAGAGGAACTTTTTAGGAAGATGTATAGGACTGTCCACCACCTCCATTTTATATTCTCTTAATCTTTTGCATACATATTACTGGTAAGAATTTAAAACTACTTTTACCTCTTAATGGGATACTCTACTATACTTTATTATTGAATTATTGAACACTACTAATGTGATTTTTCAGTAATCTTTCCACCTGATCAGGCTTGGGAAAACTACTCTAAACACAGTACAAAAGTTTATTCCAACAGATATCAGCTTTATATATCACATAATACAAGGTATGTATGTGTTTGTTGTTGTTGGTCTTTCGGCTGCTTCCAGCAAGGGGTCACCACAGCGGACCATCCGGTTCGCACATACCAGTTTGTCACAGGTTTTTACACCGGATGCCCTTCCAGACGCAACCCTTTTATTTTATCCAGGCTTGGGACCGGCACTGCATCCACTGGCTGGGAGTCGGACCTGGGCCTTCCGCATGGCAGGCAGGAAACCACTGAGCCACCAAGTTGTGTATATTTTTGATTATTAGATTTTTATTGAATGAATGAATGAATGAATGAATGAGATGTTCTGAGTAGATTTTTTCTGTACTGCCCTTGTACCATGTACTTCTAATGTCATAATGCATAATGGTGGCATTATAGTGCCAAGCTTGTAAAGCTAGCAAAGTAAGCATCTTTGGGCATAACAAGGTTAAAAGGTGTTTGTGTGAGAGACTACAATGACATAGTTATGTTACTCTAGGTATATACTGTAGGTTGTTTTTGACATTTCCACATAGGCCTCCTACAAACTAAATCGTTGAAAAAATCTGTTATGATTTTAATTGATCAATTAATCAAAACAAAAAGGAATATTACTCATCAGTAATGAACAATAATTGTGTAATATTATACATTTCTATAATGTGTTGTTTAACATATCTATTTTTTATCAGTAAAGCTGAGTCAGTCTGTCACACTCTCAGAAGGCCTGACATCGCACACACACAGTCCAGAAATCTAACACCACATGGACTATTCTCTCTCTGCAGCAATCCCCTCATCAACTGCTGCTAAAAAGAACTTTCTGTTCTTTTCCCTCTTCCACAATGCTTTCACATATAACTGCAGTACAGGTGTATAAAAGAATGGCTTGGGACACAGGCTTTACAAAATTATTACTGCTTTTGACTTACAGTAAGTTTTATCCTAAAATTACTCACCACAGGGCACTCTCACATTCTGCCATGAATGTAAAATCTGTAAAAATTTAAATGTTCGTGCATGACAGTGGTTTAGTGGTTATGTCACGTTAACACCAATTAATAAAATAAAATATAATTTGTAAGTTAATTAAATAAATCTAAATGGAAACACACGCATTGCCACAATCACTGAAGTAACACTGAATCCAAAATTGAAATTATTAGCACTACGTTTATTATTATTATGATTACTATTACATTTATTAGAATAATTATTATAATTATTCAAAAGTTGATAAATACAATAAACAAGTAAGTAACTAAACAGCTCCATCCAGAGCATATTCCTGGCCTGCACTCAGTGTTCCTGGGATGAACTGCAGATTCACCATCACCCTGAATAAAGGGCTTAGTATGGATTAATAAAGCAATTGTATTATGAAACCATGAGATAGATCCAAGTAGTGCTGACTAATCAGAATTCAATTCAATTTAATTCAATTTGTATAGCATATTTAACAATAGGCATTGGGACAAAGCAGCTTTACAGAAATAAGAAGTATGAATATAAATTTGAAAAAATATAAGGGAAAATGATAATTATAATGGAATTAGGTATAAATTAAAATTATATTCTGAATTGAGCACCTATGGCATGCTTTTTTCCAAAAACATGCACATAAATGTTAATAAGCAGTTATTCACTGATCAATCATAACACTAATACCACCACCAGGTGAACTGAACAACACTGATCACCAACTATACTCCAGAAAATTACAGTAGTGATTGGATCAAGTATGCAATGTTCACTCATGCCTGGGCCAGCATGCTCAATCTGATCACACATCAAAACATTAGCACAAATGGCGAAAAAAAAAAAAAGGTCAATGCTGACCATAGAAAGGTACCATTCCCCTACAGCCCGCTATGCAGAGGACCCAGTAAGCAAAAAGCTCAAGGCCATCGACCCGGCTCCCAAACTCCCCTGATCCCAATCCAATCAAGGACACACAGGATGCACTGGACAAACAAGTCTAATCTATGGAAAACTCCACCATGCAACCCACAGCACCCAAAGGACCTGCTGCTTAACATCCCTCTGCCAGACACCACAGTACACCATCAGAGGCCCTGTGGAGCCACGCCCTGTGGGGCCAGACCCACCCTGGTGGAACAAGGGGAGCCCAAAACCTTTTTAATGGTTTTAATGTTTATGTTTTTAATGTTATAGTTGATCAGTTTCAAACTCTACTGTTGTTACCTTAAAAAAAAAGTAGTGCTCCCAAGTAGTGCATAATTAGACACTTTTGCATTCTTTATCCCTGCACTTTGTGTGTCTTGCCAGTCAGAGTCTAATTAGCATGTGCAGTTTGTAGGCAAATTACATCAGGTGTCAGTGTTGAGCTATTTACATCCAGCATCAGACATATTAGACATTATCGAATTGAACAGATTACCATTAAAAAGGTATCAATACTTTAAATATTATATATATTATTATTATTATTATTATTATTATTAATAATAATAATAATAATAATAATAATAATAATAATAATAATGGAAGAGATAGAAAAAAAGTAATTTATTCTTGTGCACTTTTCTAATATATTCTAATATTATACACCTCTCCTTTTTCCCTAAGTCCCTAGATAGTAGGACTTAGTCCACACAAAATGCAAAGCTCTGACCTGGTTTATCACTTTGCATCTGCTCAGAGGACGTGTGCATTTGTCTTACAGCGGTGTGAAACATAAACAATAAGGGCATTTCAGTATTCACAATACATCACAAGCAGTTTATTGTATCATCACCGATGGATGCCGGCTGACTCCAAAGTGATAAACTGCATCTTTACATGAGCACCAACAGCTTGGTATGAATATTCAAATGTATTGAAAGCACACAGTTAAAGATTTCCATCTTTATAATTTACCAAACAATAGTATAACTGTTGCAGTTTGTGCAATCTAAATAATGACAGCCATATTTAAAACACATGAGAATAAAAGACATTTCCCATTCTGTTTGTGCGTTAATTTTTTCAAAACTTTTCGCACGCTACGCACGGGAGGATTTAGAGTACTGAAGCTTAGTAATTAGTTGCAAAATAATACAAATAGCAATATGGCTTTGTGCAATTATTTTGTCTCAACAGAATGCAGTTTGTTTCTAGGGAATATAGCGTTTGTTAAAAATCTAAGTATTTGTATATAAAAAAAATTTATATTAAATATAATACTGGCAGTTATTTGGCATTACAGTAGATAAATGCTATATATAAATACGGATGATATATTGCAAACATAAGCATCTGAGCGACTCTGACAAGGGTCAAATTGTCAGGGCTAGGCAGGTCTTTAAAATGAAAGATCCTGTGGGTTAACTAGTAAAATTACTCAAAAGGAAGAACAACCTCCGAACCTGAAATAGGCTCATGTGCACCCAAAGCTCAACGTTATGTGTGGGGAGATAAGACTAGCCCATTTAGTCTGATCCCACAGAAGAGCTACAGGACCACAAATTTCTAAAAAAGTAAATACTGCCTATGATAGAAAAGCGTCAGGACACACAATGCACTGCAGCTGGCAAACAAGTCCAATCCATGGAGGCCCTACCTCGCAACTTACAGTACAGGACCTAAAGGATCTGGTGTTAGCGTCTTGGTGCCAGACACTACAGCACACAGGTATTGTGTAATCTGCATGCCTTAACGAGCTGTTTCGGTGGCACCAATGGGAACTACCCAGTATAAAGCAAGTGGTTTAATGATATGTCTGATAGGTGTAAAATTTAAAAAGTATCATTAGTTGCACACTGTATAACGATCCACACTGTATAATGATCAGTTCTCCCTGTTAGTGTTGATCATAATATAGTTAGGCTATGTTAGGAAGCAATAACTGGGTTTTGACAGTCATGGTCAATAGGAATTGAATAGAACTTTACTTCCAAAATATTGCAGATTTCATCAGGAGATACTGAAGTTTGATTCATTAAAAACCAACAAATTGCAAAAAAAAAATAATAATTAAAAAAAAAAACATGTGGTCCAATTTAGATTGTTCTGAATGACGTCACCTAGTCATTTTACATTTTTAACCTCCTCAGTCCTAGCATCCAATATCCACAACCATTTTTTATTTTTTGTTTGATGGTTTATTGACTTTTTTAATAGTTACTTTATATTAACTGGCCCACTTCACTACAGACTTCTATACAACGGTTTCTTCATAATTGGTAAGTTACTCCCTTGAGGAAAAGTGTCAGCCCAGTGACCCAGAGAAAATGACATTTTCTTACTGAATACTGTATTTTATATATT
>JAQQZT010000020.1:10588125-10604871 GCA_030068275.1 Clarias platycephalus | reverse complement strand
ATATAATTACAAAAAATAATCAGCGGCAGCATGGTCTGTATGTGGAAGTCCAATACAAACTGTAGCTGATTATTTTCTTGAAAAAGTGAATTTTGTATAAATATACTGCAATTTGCCATTATCTACAATTTTGTATTTATTTAAGAAAGGCATCTAACATTTGATGCCGTGGAATATTTCTGAAACAGCTCGGTTCCTGATATCATTATAATGTACATTAAGTTGCCTTAAGTGGTGCTTTCCTACCTTTTTCCTCTCCTTTGTCAATAATACTATATATACTTGAGATGGGGAAAAAATTGATTGAGTAATGAATCGTGATTCTTTTGTGTGCTGAGTCATGTCTCGCCTCATTGACTCCAAAATCAATTGTTTGTTAGTTTTTACATTTAGATGTATGATAGAGATGTACCGGTCGACCAGCCGGTGACCAGAACTGGCCGGTTTTCAGCTCGATCAGCCATGACCGATCAGCCAAGGATATAACCGATTCTGTGCTGAATGCATGAGCTTCCGAATAGAGCAACGGAAACAGGTTTTTCAAGTGTTACATTATCAAAACATTTTGCATGTTCAAAAGCCTCAGATCCCCTTCTTTTCAAACTATGCAAATAAATTAGTCTTAAATCCACTCATTACACATGCACACACTAGTCTCTAAACACAACGAGCACTATTTAGTCTTGAATTGCACGTTAGATATTGCGTGCACCCACCCGTCTGCTTTTGGAGCATTTGGAGGTATTTGAGGCAGTAAAATGTGACCGTTCTTTTATAATCCTACAGGTGCTTAACATGTGTATGTGGAAACTAAGAAAGTAAGAAAACTAATATAGGGAATGGTCTACATTTAATTACTCATGTTCCATTCAGTTATGAAGCTGGTGATTAAAGCTAAGACATAAAGATTTAGAATTCCAGGTCTCAAAATTGTAACAAAATTGGAAAAATGTAATATCTGATACAAATGTTTATAAAATCATGATACAGAATATAATATACAATATTAATCAAGTCTGCACCTATGTTTTCTGATAATATCATTTTGGATGGTTACTGGTGATTCCCATCCCGAATATATAAATGCAGCGAGTCTCAAATGGGATAAAGCAGAACTGCTGGACTGCAAACATCTCGCTGAAACGAACAGTTTTAACTCAGTATTTGGGCTCTAGTTTCTTTTCAAAAATGGTTTATAAGCATTCTCTTTACAGCCAGCTTCACTATAGTGACAGTTATATGGACACAAGATGGCCAAAGGGTTGTGGACACCTGACCTATACACTTATACTGTACATCCCATTCCAGTGTCAGTCCCTCTTCTGGGAAGGTTATCCACTACATTGTAGAGCATGGCTGTGGTCAGTTGTGGCCATTCAGCCCTAACAGCATTAGTGAGGCCAGGTGCTAATGTCAGGTGAGGAGGCTTAGGGCACACTCAGCATTCCAGGTCATCCCAATGGTATTCAGAGGGCTTGAGGTCAGGACTGTAAGCAGGACACTAGTGGTTCTTCCACTCCAACTTTGTCAAACCATTTCTTCATGGAAGTCGCTGTGTGCACAGGGCATCGTCATGCTGAAACATATCTGTTTGTCACTTAGTTCCAGTGAAGAGAAACTCCAATGCTTCAGTACACTAAGACATTCTATACACTATATTCTATGTGTTTCCAGCTCGAAAGCAACAGTTTGGCTTAAATTGGATTAGACAGACTTAGATTATATCAGCGTCCATCAAGTCAGATCTTTTTGAGTTTGTCACCGTAGAAACAATTCTGTAGCAGAAAAAGTGCTTTAATATGAACTTGTGAATTTGACTTTCAGCCGTTACTACTGTGAGTTATGCTGCTATACGAAACTAATCAGCACCTTCTGAGAAATACTCTTCTGTGGGAGCCCTGTGAAATAAATGTCATTATTAATAATTCCTACTAGGAAAGTTATTTCAATTCTATATATATTATTGCATTCAATTACTTTAATTACAATGTAAAAGGTCAGCGGTGAAACCCTGAATGTATAGTCTGATTGATCTGTATTATACCTTTATTATATCTTATTTACAGTATATTCAGGAACCGCGTGAAATAAGCAACAGTTTCTTTTTCTTTAATTATTAACTGTTAAACATCCAGATTTTAATGGTCCAGGATACAGGGCACAGAATGTTATACTACTACATTATACTATCCTACTAAATAGAGAAAAACCTGTGTGCTGTTTATTATGCAGCAACTGGAATGTTACAACAAAACACTTGTAAAGTTTGAAATCTCCTTCCGGACAGGTGCTAGTTTAGTAAAAATTCATCTCCAAGAAAGGGATTAGGGAATTTTGCATCACTACAGTATAAGTCATATGGCTTGTTGAGGGGGTAACACTATGCAGGCAATGGGGACATGATGCAAAACTCCAAGCAGAGCTCAGAGCGTAATAAACCAGCACTAGCTGCTGTGCCATTATGACAGCACTAGGCTTTTGTGTAGGTATAAAATAAACTATAATGTTAAACTTTGATGTTAAAGTTTCTTAGGTATGTTAATGGTGGCGATTTAGAGGAAAATAACTGGTTCTAAGCATCAGAATCATATCAAATTCTGCCATGGAATCACAAGCAATATACAGTACAGTAGAATGCAAAGAATGCATAGACCTGACCAACTGAAGCAACCCCAGATCATACTGTAATGTTGCCTCCAGAGGCAGAGTGCAGTGGACACTGTGCATGATGGGTGCACCCACTGCTTTGGAATAGACTTAATATGAACTCATCAGACCACATGACCTTTTTCTATTGCTCCAATGTCCAACCATTACGCTGCCTTGCAAAATGAGGCTTTTCCCCAATTAGCCTTACTAACAAGTGGTTTTCTAATGGCCACACATTTGTTAAATCCTAAGTACCCACGGCATTGTGTGTGTGTGTGTGTGTGTGGTGATGCTCCTACATAACCCTGATTTCAACTCTTGATTTTTTTTTTTTTTTTTTTTACAATTCAACTTCCCCTAAGCTTCACAAGTGTTTAAGTTGATCTGATCATGTGCATCTGTGATTTATTAATTTTTTTTCGTTTTTCCGACCACATTTATTTCACAAAGTTGATGTTTCAACACTATACTTTTAGGTTTTAATAATGCATTGAACAGTTCTTATCAACATTCCCGAATTTCAGCAATCTCCTTAGTTGTACTCTTCTGAAACATAGTAACATATTTTCCATGTCAACAGGAAACATCTTCTAACATCTTCAGGTTGTTTAAGAAATGAAGAGGTACTCTCTCCATCAGTTAGGGTTAAAAGAATTTCTGAATCATATTAATTACTGCAGTGATTAGCGAATCAAAGGTTCTTAAGGATTTGCTTATTTAAATCCTAAGTGTAACTTCTTTGTTCGGAGACAAAAATGTGTAACTCAATGCATGTATGAAGCATTAAAAAATTATGATAGGAAATTTTTGCTATAAAAGTTCATGCATTGACAGTATAGTTATGCATTTTAACCAAATATCTCCTTTTTATTCCTCAAGGGAAAATATATTAGTATGTTTTAAAAGCAACACACAGTCATTTCTGGGGGGAAATGTACAGTATATTAATATAGGTGATAAAATCGGGATTCCCAGGAGGTTACCTATATTAATATTAAGTTTGTCGCCTCGCACCTCCAGGGTCAAGGGTTCGATTCCTGCCTCCAGTATGTTTGCATGGAGTTTGCATGTTCTCCCCGTGCTCGGTGGGTTTCCGCCGGGTACTCAGGTTTCCTCCCACAGTCCAAAGACATGCAGATTAAGCTATTTGGTGTTCCTAAATTGCCCGTAGTGTGCAAATTAATGTGTGGTGTGTGCATGGGTGATCTGCGATGAATTGGCACCCTGTCCATGATGTACCCTGCGTTGTGCCAGAAAGTTTCCCGGGATAGGCTCCAGGTTTTTTTTGCAGCCCTGTTCTGGATAGGCGGTATAGAAGATGAATGAATGAATATGTTTGCATCTAAGGTGGTTAAATGTTTCCACTCCTCTATATCCTGCAGGTCTAAAATATTGACATAGCACAGCATCTTTGCTAGGTTTAGAATTTTAACAAAACCAGGAAAAACATTTAATCATAATATTTATAAAATCATGATACTTACAAAACTGCAATGCAAATCAGTAGCTAGGTATCGTGATTATTTCATATCATGTGGCCCCGGGTAATTTCCGTCCCTAAAATGAAGACAACTGTCTTTGTAGCATTTTATATTTTATATTGTGTATTATGTGTAACGATTCGAGAAAAATATGAAATGCAAGTTACTTATACACTATATGCTAAACCTTTGTAGATTCCAGTCCATCAAACCCATATGCATTTTTCACTGTTGGAAGCATAAACTTGTATAGGATGTTATATGCTGTAACGTTATCATTTCCTTTCACTATAACTAAGGGGCCCAAACATGTTCCAACATGATAATGTTCCTGAGCTGATGTTCTGCAAAGAGACCGGATTCAACATTACTGAAATGAACTGTAAAACCAACTGCCTCCCAGGCCTCGTCAACCAACCTCATGGTCCGATCACTAAACATCTTGCAGGTGGAACGAGTGCAAATGGCCATGGTGATCCAAAATGTAATAAAACCTTCTAAAAAGCATGGAGGTTATTACAAGAGCAATCCGGGGTTAAAGTAATGAGATCTGATGGTCAGGTGTCCACAAACATTTGGACAAAAACAAAAAAAAACAGTAACTGCAATCACTACTTTGCTAATTTTTCTTCTGTTGCTATCACTGCTAATGATATTATTACTCAGGTTTGTGAATATTAAAAGTTGTTTGCCTACCGAGTCCAATTACGCCGTGGTTTTTCCACACAATGAATCTGACGTTTGACGTTCTTAAAGAGCTTGCAAGTGTTTGGGAGTTTAATCACATGCATAATCACACTGTCACATGTGCACTAATGGAGTCTCTTCTGTGCCTTGATGAATCTGCTTACATTTATTTGATGGATCAGACTACGGACACTTGCACAAAACCCATTAAATCGTGTCGCTTTGTCCAGCCTGGCCTACATACAGTACAAGCTGAAACATTGTAGTTCTCCAGAGTGAAAGGTAGCTGCATAGCCAAGCATGTTGCTGTCTGACTAGCCAGTGCAGATGAGTGAGGAGAAGAACGGAAAATACGCGAGGCGGTGTAAAAGGAATGATACGTTTGCAGCCATTTCGTCAGTTGTTTATCATCGACATTGGAAATTTTAAGGCTTTCTGAGACATCACTGTCAGCACACATGACTCGGCCTTGCTCCGTGCTTGTTAGAGCTGCTTAAAAGCCTGATTGCTAGTGAGATAATGACCTCTTCAAGTTGCCTGGGAGATTATTATTGTTTTGTTTTGTTTTTCTTGTTTTTGATTTATTAATTCTTTTATTTTTTTTCCGCAGCGCTTCTTGCTTCTACCTCTCTCGCCCGATGCTTGCATGTGGTGATGAGGACTCTTGGGTTGCAATCACTTCGCATTCTCTTCAGCGATTTATTCCCTGGCACGTACGTATAGGATGGGAAAAACAAGGAAGTTGGGGTATGAGTAGGAGTGTGCTGTGGATTTTGTCACCATGACAACAGACAATACTTCAGACAGGAGCTGCGCAAGGAAAGGATGTGTAGGACGTGTGGGAGCGACACAGCGGAAGTGTAGCATGAGACGGCGAATGAGTCTTGTGCCAAGCGCTCGCTCGACCATGTAATCAGCAGGATCTTAATCAACAAGGGTCCTCCTACAACATCGCAGTAGCGTGAGGGTCATCATCTGATGGCAAACATTTGGCCTTGGGAGTGCTAATAAGCAGCAGTGTTTCATTAACAAGGAAGTATCACTCACTAACGTCTGTACCGCTTTGTCCTGTATAAAGGGTTACGGGGTGGGGGGTGTGGGGAGCCTGGAGCCTATCCTAGGAGCACAGACAGGAAGTTTACTTAAACGCTTCTAAGTTATAAAAACTGTTTTTTTTTTAATACAAACATCCTTTTCCATCTATAAATTTCAGTCTTACAGTATGTTCAGTTCCGGAACAAAAGAACGTCTCCACTGCCAGACTTTGGCAGAAGGCTTTTGTCACCTTATCGATCATAGAGACAAGACGTGTCCATCGATTCTTTTCAGTGCAAATTTTTCAAACAAACCAGAATATCATCTTGCAGGAAGCTCCTTACATCCATCAAGCTGGAATTAATGCTATTTTTCTGAAATATTTATGAGAAATATTTTGGACTGAAGTCCTCATTACACAATTAAGTAGCAGCAAGCCACATAAAGCTCATATTCATTACACAGTAATTTCCACATAAATCCTCGGCAGAAATGTCCCCATAATCATTTCAAAGCCATCTGACTCGGCCAACGAGCGAAAGAACCCCGATCAGTCTTTAGCATGGCTCTGCATGCTCTAGTAGTCTGCTTAGTAAAGTTCAAGCAGGCAAAATAATTGTAATATTTCGTTTCTTCTCATCACTGTAGGAAATGTGAGGGTCTCAATCCAAGGGAATTGATAAAGGACTCTGGAGAAGGCTCTGGAAAGCAACAAAGGCTGCTTTAGTTTCACCCGTCGAATACATTTGCATAGCTTAGAAGTCCAGCATCTGAAGCAGCTCATGAAAAGATATCCAAGTAGCTGCATTGGGTTCAGAAGGAACCAATAATGAAGAAAAAAAAAGGATTGGTAAGACTTTTCAGCACTTAATAGGAACAGGAAGATCCTGACACCTTAAAAATAATGAGGGGGAAAAAGGAAAGGGACAGATCTACCATCTCTCCCTTTATTGACCATAACATTTGACTATAGAGTGTTTTTTGTTTTTTTTTTTGTCAGTTTTTTTGTTTTGCTGCGGTGTTTTTAGACGAGCCATCCACAAGACTTGTTTATGCAATGTCAGAATTCTCTCTGAGAACAAACCTCTGAAGGTCTCCGCACAGCCAGCAACATTCATGGAACAGCAGGAAGCCAAAAAAAAAGAAGGGTGGTGTAGTAAATAGCAAGCGGAATTAGGTGAATGTGTATGTTTTGTTGCTGTCTGATAAAACGCGAAAAGGCAACAGCCTTCAACAGAGATGGCAGATGTTGCAGATTTCACTGTCGTCTAAGCATGATGATATACTGTATAATGCACCATCCCAGATGCTCAAGGTGCAACTAGTTGAAAGCACTAAAACAGGCCTGTCTGACGTGTCGAGGCATGGACTCCACTAGACGTCTGAAGGTGCGCCATGGTATCTGGCACCAAGCCATCATTATCAGATCCTGTAAGTCAGATTAGCTGTGAGGTGCAGCCTCCATGGATCAGACTTGTATTTACAAGACATTTCCCACAGATCTGGAGAATTTGGGAGGCCAAGTCGAACTGAGTGTTGTGTTCCTCAAATAATTCTTCAACCATTTTCACAGTGTGACAGGGCACATTATCTGTCCGGAAGCGGCCAACGCCATCAGGGTATACTGTTTCGGGTTTTCTGGTATACTTGGTCAGCTACAATGTTCAGGTGGGTGGTATGTGTTAAAGTACCGTACTTGCTGGTGCTCGGTGGTACCTTGACCACGCCTAGTCAAAAGAAATGACTGCTGAGTTCCGGCTGAATTAATACTTAAGACGTCTTGCACCATTATATTTCACATTAACCTATTCATCGGACTAGTCAGATTTGTACAATTTCTATATCTCTGCAGTGATACTTAAATATTTAAGTCTAGATGTGGGTGTATGTTTTTTTTCTCTTTCTTTCATTCTTTTTTTTTTTATCTAACTACCGAGTTCAGGAGCAGTGAAGGCTATAGGAGACATTTAAAGGGTTAAGAAGGCTGAGTTTTTCCTTTGTATTGATTTAAACGTTTAAACAGCATTCATGGATTTAATAAATAAATAAATAAATAAATAAATAAACAAATGTATGTACAGTATACTCAAAAAGAACAATCTGAAAATTGGGTTAAATCTTAATTCCAGTTGACTGACTTAATGGAGGAAAACACCCAGCTGTATTTTATTTATAGTACTCCCCTGGATTACAACTTGGATCAAACTTGTTTTTCCAGAACTTCCCATAAATGCTCGGTCTGGGGAATTTGGACACTGGGTCAACAACATTAAACGTTTTCCCTGCTGGCCCCAGTGTGCGGCAGGCTGTGGCGCACCGGGTGTTCTGATACCTTTCTTTTGTTGTTGTTGTTGTTGTTGCATTGTCTTTTTTGTGAGATCAGGTTGAGTGGGCTGGCCTTTGGTCCACACAGATGTAGATGGGCCTTGGGTGCCCGTGATCCTGTCACCAATTTACTGGTATATCATTGATAATCAAAGTTCTACACTTGTTGGCGACATTTATGGCTGATCAGTGTATATACTGTACCAACAAGTGAGTCTTTCTATATACTTTCTATATACTCCTGGACAGTTCCAGAGACATACAGGAGAATCAATACCAAGAATAGAAAATCATCATAGAAAAATAGAAAATCAATTCAATATACAGTAATATAGCTGTGGCTGGATTATGATACATTTTCTTAAATAATAGATTAGGAATAAAAGCATTGGCTGGGGACGGGTCCTAGCCTTCCATTGAAAAAAATTAAACACAATTAAAGCACAATAACTAAAACTTTGTAATGACACTGCAGACTGCATGCAGACTCATAGCTGCATTTAACAAAAGAAAAGTTGTGCATTAAAATGTAACAAAATGGCTAATTAAATATTCGCTCTATCTAAGCTTCGCCTGGTGCAGTACAGCACTTTTTCATTTCCTGCTGCTCTGATGTTTGCCAGTTGTTCTGTCAGTCAGGTAGCTCTGTGTAGAAAGATTCTTGAATCCTGCATTCTGCAGTATCATGTAAGGCCTCGTGTGTACAGCTATGGACTTCCTAATCACCCACGATCATGCTGCAGGGAAAAGCTGCCCGAATGCAGCACAGAGACTTTGCTCTGTGTGTGTGTGTGTGTGTGTGTGTTGATTTCTTCAGGGTTTCATCTTTGCTATACCACCTGACAAAAAAGAAGGGTAATGTTGAAGCAGACTCATGGATGTGTCTGTAGTCTATGTGCAGTGTACAGTATGGTACAGATTCGGCACACCGTATGCTTTGTTTCCCAGGTTACACCAGAAACAATTGTTGGAGAAATCCTCTTTACTGCTGACCCTCGCTATTGCTCTTCATTTCCAGAGATAATATTCTAGTGCTAGCCAGCTTTATCATGAAGTGTGGTAAATCTACTTGTTGATACCTATATGTATTGAATTGAGAGTCTTGTCACGAACGACACAATATGACGCGCCATACGGTTACATTCGTACTGTCTGTGCATAATGTGCAGGCTGTGATTACCAAATGTATAACATAAATGTAGCCAACATCTTCCGTACTCTAGTAATGATACACTGTGTTTTAGATAACAGTGTTCATTTTATCACAACCATCAGGATCAAAGCTGCCTTCACTTCCTACTGACACCTTCAGATATTACTATTACTATCCTCCCTCCAGTGTGTGTCGCTCCAAAAAGTTTAGAAAGTAAAAAGAAACCATTCGTAGAAATTCCACCAAAAAATAATTCCTGGTGACTAAATGAATCTCTAACAAATTAAGCCATAATTATTTATGCGCCAACTGTAAATAAGATTACATACTGTATATTACCTATATCATTTTACAAACAAGCTACAATCATCTACAATATATGTAACGTTAATACAGAGCTGTAAGGTTTTCTGATATTATTATATATCATTAACTTTCCCATGACTCTAAACCCATAAAACAATCCCCTCATTGTGTTTCCTTATACTGTAATAGCCCATGTGCAGATGAATATACATGCAAATAGATCGTGACCCCTTGATCACTTTTGTCTAACTGGAAAAATGCTGATGTGCTTCCTATCGTCCGTCTGTCCGTCTGGCCTCTCTATGACTATGTTAATATCACAAAAGTGATACAAGGAACCTGGCCAAAAGCTCAAATATGCTCTCTTTTCTTACAGTAAACAGAGAATTTGAGACACATCGTGGGTGTGTGTTTTGTCCATCTCAACCAATAATAATTCTTCGTTTAATTCATTTTAAACTTTACATCAACCAGGCATTTTATTTCTAAACCCACTGTAGTAGTATGTACTGTAGCTAGCATGCTAGTTACATTTTGGTGTTTAAAATATCAGCCAAGTTTAACAAGCTAATCACAATCAAGATATTTCCTCAACAAATTATTTTATACTGGAGGTTACCCACAGCTTCACCCACGCGCAGATCCTGATGCCTGTTTACCACCATTACCTGCGAATGGAGTGTGCGGTCAACTTGCTGCTGCTCCTCACGCTGCTCCACCCGTGCCTATGTCGTATGCACTGTCGCTGTAGACGCTCCACAGTCTGATCCAGTGGCTAAGAACTTATATACTTATACACTTATACTTGTACTGATATAT
Source organism: Clarias platycephalus (assembly GCA_030068275.1). NCBI lineage: Eukaryota > Metazoa > Chordata > Actinopteri > Siluriformes > Clariidae > Clarias > Clarias platycephalus. The sequence goes on along the minus strand of JAQQZT010000020.1, from coordinate 10,594,416 downwards.
AGGTTACAGTATATGTAGCTTAAATATAGAAACGCATAACGAAATCAATCCTAAAGATCCTGGATCATGTGTCTAGAAAAGTGTGCGTGGAGAAAGTGTGGATTTCACTGTGGGCTCTAATTACTGAGGTTCTCCATGCCAGTACTGCAAACCTTTGTATTCAACTGGAAAGCTAATTCCCAAGCTGTTCTTCATTTAGAAACAGAAATAAAAAACAAAAAAAATGCAGACTCATCCCTTATAACCGCACTGTGTGAGTGTAAAGAGCTGATAACTGTTTAGGTGAAGCAAATAATACATTACAGCCATTTCTACGCAGTATAAATGCCCTGCCAGCTTCGAATGATTATACATTGAAAGTGTCTTTTAACAACTTATCATAAATAAAATTCATCATAAAAAAAAAAGAAAAAAATCCCTTTCATCAGAATTGAAATGATTATCTAGTAAACACTTATCCACCAGAGCTATTCACAGGTAACAAAGGACGTTTAAAGATAGTAAAAATCTTTTTGCAGTTTCAAATCATGTTATCTTCTGATTCCAGTCCAAATTCATTAGTGTTAGTGATTGAAAATCTGCCTCAAATGTGTTTATCTTATGTAGCTGGTCTCTAATAGGACATCAAGGCCAGACTGAGTTGTTACAAAAGTGGACACACACACACACACACACACACACACACACACACACACACATTACCAAATGAATATTGCAAGAGCAGTCAGGCTTTACATAGGAAGGTAAACAGGAAAGACAATCATCCATGTAATGCCATATTAAATCAGCTAGGGGCTGCAATCTAGCTGAATTCACTTGTTCTTATGTGTAACACGTTGGCACTGTGAACCGCAAGGAGGAAAGCAGAGACAGAGCAGAGGGGCGGCAGCCTCGACTAATGACAGAGCGCAGCCGGATGCAGCAGGTAAACCATTCTACTTTCCTATTAATACTCCGACTATTAATACTCTGTAAGCTTGATTGCAAGCCAGGAACATCCAATTGTAAAGAAGCCAACAGGGTGCTGCATTAGTAGTCAGCTGGTGTAAATTCACAATGCATCTACAGTCTGCCAGAGGAGCTGCTAATATTCACACTCTCATTTCGTGGCTACAGCGGTGCATACGACCATGACCAGGCCACACCAATAAAGAGGACAGTCCACTGGAATACATTAATGTTGTTTATAAAACAGTATCAAATTCTCTTTCACCTGCATCAGGCTATTTATAACTAAACAGTATATAAGTGGCTCGCCAAGAGGAGTTCAGACTCGCGCACCTCGCTGTTCTGTTTATCAGTGATGAAAGGCTAATTTTAACACAATCCAGCTAAGCACCTAGCATAACTTTGAACAGTCTGATAGCAAAACATGATAATCATCATTTTTAGACTTTTACTAAATTGTCATTTTGACCATTTTTTGTCTCTGACAAAATGTTTCATTTGAAAACCACGTCAAAACCTTATTTTAGATGTGTTAAACTTTTTACGCTTTAAGCAAACCACAACATGTTTATAAGTAACATCATATGACAAGCCAATCACAACACTCCATTCTGTCATGTGATCAGTAAGGCAAAGATCCGTGAGTGGTTTAAATGTGCTCAAAGGGTTTTTCGAGAATGTTGAAGCCAAGAAAAGGGTGTTCACACGATTGCAGTTACTCCAGCAGTCCCATAGAACTGTATGACTTAACGTTCATGACACATTTTGGGAAATAAAACATTGTGTACTTCGAATGTTGTGTGATCACAATATTATTTACTTAATCAAGCTTTGTGGATACTTTAGTGTAAGCTCCTGGGGACGGTTAGTTTGTAGTGCAACCTTCTGTTTCACTTCCCAATCAATATATCTCTTTTTTCCTTATTGCTTCTACTATTACTACTATTGCTGCATTCGGGAGTCATGAAGCACTTACTGTAATTTTCCCCCAAAAATTAAACAGACAAATATGGCCACAACACTTAAAAAACAACTCAACCAATTTGTGTTCACAGAAAGACATAAGGTGCGTATTCTGTGTGCAGAAAAGCTGATGCGTTCGCTTTGTCTGGTTCTGTCCACTATTACTGTAATGTTCTAAATCTTAAGGGATGACTGATGGCCAAGCGTTGGGATGATGTATGAATGGACATTATACATCACACACAGTACAGTACCTGTATAATAATGGGGAGCTTTTCTCATGTACTGAAATTCAACTAAAACAGGCCGTAAACCGAGGTGTTGGTATTGTTCCTCGTGATCCTCAAAAATAATTAAAAAGGTTTTGTGTGCACCAAAACTCAACACTTTTTTTTACACTGATCTAATTTGCTGCCATTATTGTCTGTTTGTTTCTCACTACAAAATCATAATCAAAGCATGGGTTTGGGATTTTTTTATAAAAAATTTAAAGTCAACAAGCATATTATTGATACTAAATTGCATACTGACATTATCCCAAACACAATTGCAGCGTGATTTATCCATGCCGCCAACAAAACAGTGGGAGATGGAGTTATAGCTTTTTTGCAAAATCCACTCAAATTTCACACTGATATAGAAAACAGTTTTTGACGTTTTGCCATGTGTGTCTTTGAACACACTTGTGATTGAATGAAAATTGTTCAAAATGTCAAATTGGATTGTAATACTTCTTGCTTCATTTGAAAAAAAAAAAAAAAACTGCAAAAATGGAGTTCTCATATTGTAGTCACACTGTTCATTTGGTCTTATAATGTCACCCTATAGGGCATACAGTATACAGTATGTAACACAATTTCATTATCTGTATCGGTTTAGCACTCCAAATATCTCTATCTGCATTTGCATTTACCTTTTTACGGCCTAAAATCTTTTGTTTCTTTTAAACATTATACACATAAACCTCAATGCTTATTTTATTTTTATTTATTTATTTATTTATTTTATTTATTTATTACTTTTTTCCTTTCCTCCTGTAAATGACTGTAAGCAACTGTAACCAAGTATAAGCAATTTCCCTCTGGGATTAATAAAGTTCTTTGAATCTTACTGTAAATCTTGGATCTTGAAACACGATCTACATAAACTAAACCAAATAAAACATTCTGCAGGGTTTATATAGTTTTTAGGAATGCTAATTTTGTTGTACATGTTCATGATTTCCAATCACCTGTGAATGGTTTGCTGACAAAATGAACACTGTTTATTTTATTTATGTTTTTTTCTTTAATTTACTTAAATAGAAACCTCACAGACCAAAAAGCACAAAATCTTTATTTATTATTTAACTGCCAAAAAGAAGATTTTGGATAGAATGTGGACTGTTTGTGTCTCAAGACATTGAAAATCGAAAAATATATTGTTTATGAGCATTACCAGCAAAGTCACAGCTTCTAAAAAGTCCAAAATATGGAGCATAACCAAGAGTCTTGTTATGTGCTTTCTTGATAAAGCAGGGCGCTGTGCTCAGAGCAGTGAAGGACGTTGCAGAACCTCTAAGTTTAACTAGTTCAAGTTAAAAAATATGTCATTGCAATAATGTGAAAAGAGCTAATAAACCTCGGTATTTACATTAAACAGATTGTTAAATTAATGTAACTCATACCACACAACTTTGCTTTACAGAGACGTGATGAGGCTCTGCCTCGCAGTAACCACTTTCTCAGTATGGTCTAAGTTTAATGTTGATGGAGGACTGCACTGAGGTATTCAGGCGTGCAGCACATTAGGGAGTATAGGGCTTATTGTAGGTTCAAACATGCGACATCGGTCACTTACCTCCCTTTGAAATATGCCAGTACTAAGATCAGCATGTGCTAACTCTTCAAGTAATCTACGTAATTCCTACACTTTCATTTATAATAATATTTCATAGAAGCCATTCATACTGTATAAAACAACCAGGTTAAACTTTTGTGTGTAATTATTTATTTTCTAATTTCTAATTTTCTACTTTATATCATATTTTTTTATATATACTATCATATATTACAGTATACAACATTTAGCTCCGACCGAGTAATCTGATTGGACGATAGGTATTTCAGAGGTGGTGAAATAGAGCATGAAACCACTGAGATGTTTAACTACATATATGTATCATTCCATGATATTAATTACACTAACTGTCCGCATGTCTGTACTGTAGACAGTACTAGAGAGAGGGGAGAGCAGCTGCCTACCAAAACCTACATTCAAAACCAGTCACAGAAGCATTCCAGCAAGAAAACACATCTGATAACGTTGTCATCTTAAACAGCACTTTATCTACCTATTTATTGCTTTTTAGTCATTCCGAATTGTTCACAGCTAAAGCTAAAGCAGGCTACAATGCTAACTAGGGATTGTATACCCTACAGTACATAGGGCACTAGATTTCCTTGGGTTTCAACCCCAAAACCTGGAAGTTAGCTGATTCTAAAGCAAAATAAGTGGAAATCTAAAGTCCACCATTTCAGTTTTGTGGGTCTGGAGCATTCGGGTGTGTGTTAACACAATGCCAAGAGGAAAAGCCATAAGCAGTGGTCTTAAATAAGCAATTGTTGCTGCACATCAATCTGGAAAGGGTTATTAAACCTTTTCCAAACAATTTGGAGTTCATCATTCTGCAGAGAGAAAGATTATTCACAAGTTCAAAGCATTCAAGACAGTTGTCAATCTTTCCAGGATGTCCCAGCACAAGGTCAGACTGTGCAATGCTCAGAGAAATACAAAAAACCCAAAAGCTACATCTCATATCCCAGATCCCCAATTCTTTTTTCCTTTTTTCTCCCAAAAACCCACAAGCTACATGTTAGACCCTACAGGCCTCACTGAGCATGTTAAATGTTAATGCCCATGACAGCACAATTAGAAGAAGACTGAACAAGTACGGTTTGTTTGGAAGGGTTGCCAGGAGAAAGCTTTTCTGTCTAAAAAGAACACAGAAACACAACTATTTTTTGCAAAACTGCATTGGAACAAAGCACAGGCTTCTGGAAAAATGTCCTATGGATAGATGTGACCAAAGAGAAGTTGTATGGCCTTAATGCCCAGTGGCGTAAACAAACAGCACTTCAGCAGGACCACTTAAGAGCCACTGTCAAGCACTGTGGTAGAGGAGTGATTATTTGGGGTTGTTTTTGCAGCCACAGGACCCTTGCAGTCAACAAGTCGACCATTAACTCTGTATTCCAGATAATTCTAGAGGCAAACGTGAGGCCATCTGTGCGACATCTGAAGCTTAGTCGAAATTGGGTCATGCAACAAGACAATGATCCGAAGCACACCAGATCTACATGAGAATGGTTAAAAAATAAAAGAATCAAGGTTTTGGAAAGGCCTAGTCAAAGTCCAGACCACAACTCAATTAAAATGCTGTGTGGGAACCTTAGCAGAGCTGCGTATATGCTAATTCTCAGAAACCTCAATGAACTGAAGCAATGTTGTAAAGAAGAATGGGCCAAAATTCCTTTACATTGATGTGAGAGTCTGATAAAGTCGAACAAGAAACAAGTATTTCAAGTTATTGCTGCTGAAGTTGGACTTACAAGCTATTAAATCATGGGGTACTGTATTGCCCATATGTTTTTTAGTTTTCTTTTTGCCTTCATTTTGGTTAAATAAATAATGGCACGGTGGAAAAACGTTCCAAATATAGAGTAGGAAATGTTTCTTCAAATCTATAACTGTCCAGTTCTGGTGAGCTTGTCTCACTGTAGCCTTAGATACCTGTTCTTGTCTGACAGGAGGAACTCGTGATTTGGCCTTCTGCTGTAGCTGGAGGTAGCTCTACCTCCTCAGGGTTCGATGTACTATGCATTTTGGGATGCTTTTCAGTTCACTGTGGTTGTAAAAGTAATTTTTTAAGCTACCATCAACAATCATCCATGCATTTCTCCATCATACATTGCATTGCTGCAAAATGATGGGCTGATTGAATACTTAAATCAATGAGCAACAACCATTTTCTTTACTAGAAAATTCCTGAGTAGGCAATTGGTGCTGTAACACAGAGATGACATAGATATAGTTCCAATGGAGTGGAAAATAACTCCATATAACCCGAATATTATCATCCCTGCACTGGCTACCTGTTCAGTTTACAATTAATTACAAAATAGTATTACTTACATACAAGGCTTTAAATGGTTTAGCTCCCAAATACCTAACCAGTCGTCTGATACGTTACAATCCACCACGTTCCTTAAGATCACAAAACTCCGGACTTCTGGGAGTTCCCAGAATTTCAAAATCTACAAAAGGGGTAGGGCATTTTCATATTTAGCTCCAAAGCTTTGGAATAGCCTTCCAGACAGTGTTCGGGGCTCAGACACAGTT